>NW_010729096.1:1454228-1467013 GCF_000365185.1 Nelumbo nucifera | reverse complement strand
TATATGTTATGCTAGTTACATGAAAGGACATATCTGCCCTTGGTGTTTACATCATAACTGCTAACAACATAAAACTGAAAATTAAATAACAACTAGGAATAATAGAATAACAAATTGACCACAGCTGTGACTAGATACATTCTACCCTACGGACAGAGTGGGACCACAGCTGTGAGGCCCACATCAATGTTCTCTACATGATCAATGAAAGAAAGCAACAATAATAATAATAATAATAGCAACAATTGAAGTATTGAACTCCTGATCAATGATTTTTAAACCACTAGTCTACCAAATTAGCTACATAATTATATAGGTATTTTTTTATCAGTAACAATAGGATTTCATTAAAAAGAGAAAGTATGATGATACAAAGGAGAGGTAAAATCTCTTAACTCTCCCAAGAAAAAGAAAAAGAAGAAATTACAATTGAGCCCAAAATAAACCAGCCCTATTTACCCCTTGTTTAGCAAATCCATTAGCCAGAGAATTGGCAGATCTTTTAACCCACATCACTTCATGTTCCATACCCTGAGTCAGCCACTTCAAGTTCTATAGGTATTTTTGTTAAATGTTTTTCTTTTCATGCTTTTAATGTTTAAAGACCATATCTAAATTTTTTGACGCCTTAAGGCCTACACCTTGCCTATCTAAGCCGCAACTGTCTCACCTCTGTCTTTTGTCTTTTAAAACCTTGTGCCAAAATAGTTGCAGTCTGCTGACCCCTTGTTTAGATGAAGCATTAGCCAAACAGTTAGCTGATCTATGGATCTGGTTATATTGGCTGATCCTTTCCCTTTACTATTCTTGCATCTCCTTCATCTGTTAGTAAAACTGTTGTCCCTATGTCTTGGAAACCCCCTCTCTTGGATGTCATTAAAATCAAATTTGATTTTTGACAGTTGTTACATCAGAAAAATCATTGAACAATTCAGGTTTCAAAAGTTTTTTCCAGATTGAAAGGGGGTTCTTTGGGGCCGGGCCTATCAAGAAGGTGAGGAAACCAAAGAAATCTCTCAAGAGAAGTAGAGAGGCTTCTGTTCAAACCACTAGAAAAGCTGAAGCACAGCTAAAGTGTTGAATGCTATTTAAATTGTAATTTAGTGATGTGGTGTTGTAAGTTTAGTGGGGGTGTTGGGTTTTGGCGTTTTTGGCTTGAGGTTGATCAGTGATTTAAAAGGCGCGCCTCGGCCACTCCTAGGCGCACATGCGAGGCACATTTTGGGGTATGCGCCCCGCTCAGGTCCTAGGTGCACCCCTTTCAAAAGGTGCACACCTGGTGTGCCTAGGCGTGCGCCTGATGCGCCTTGCGTCCCAGCCCAGGCATCCGCTTTTTTGCTTACTTTTTAGTCTAACGGCTGGGCCGGGGCTCCGCCCCTGACCACACCCCTCGAGGCAAGCCCGAACAAGTCTTATGTTAGGGTTTGAAGAGAACCCCCTATTTGCTAATGTTGTTCATTCATTCATTGCAATAAAATATCTTCTTAAAAGGCAATAAAAGTTCTAAAATCATTATTTTTTGTGTGGGAAATAAGAATTTCAAACCCTAATAAGAATTTCTTGACTCATAGAATCAAGAATAAAATATGTTTTACATCACATTAACTACTTGAAGCAATGCAATTAAGGAAAAAAGATATTGTAGGTTTTACATGCTTGACAATGCTTTATATGTTTGCTTTTATTTTTAATTCATTTGAATACACTTTACATGTTATGTTCATGTATTTTAATTTTAGATAATAGGTTTTTTAAATCATTTATTTTAAAATTTAAGTTTATATTTTTATTAACATTATGATTAATATTTTTTTAATTTTTTGGCTTTTTT
The DNA here is from genome assembly GCF_000365185.1 of Nelumbo nucifera. The sequence goes on along the minus strand of NW_010729096.1, from coordinate 1,465,182 downwards.
TTAATTTTCTGACCTTTTTTTATTTCTTAGTTTTTTTTGTAAATTTGTGCCTTTCTTAAAAAGGTGCGCACCTCAGGCGCCAATTGGCCCTTGTGCTTTTTTGCGCCTTGCGCTTTTAAAACACTGAGGTTGATTAGGTGATCTTTCTGTTAGGTTGTTGGTTTGAAGGTCAAATAAATTGTTCTTTTAAAGATTTTGCATGGGCTAGGTGGATGTTCTCAGTTTTTTAAGGCACAGAGAGATTGTTTATTTTGGAGTGAATTTTATTTGTGATGTTGTGAGTGTGGAATCAAGTTGTTGGGTGTAGGGTTGTTTTCTTTCTCCTCTGGGTGACTTGTGGTCACCTTTCTTGTAATGTCTTTTTTCTTTTTAATAGATTTCTAATTTACCTTAGAAAAAATAAAAAGGAAGCCAGGTAAGTCAAAGACCAAAGAAGCCTTCTAGTATCTTTTTTTTATAGGAAATGGTAACTTTCATTAGATAAAAACATAAGAAACAACTGTTGCCTTCCAAAGTAAAAGGTGACCCCTGAATAACAAAAATCTTACAACACTGCATAAAACAAAAACTCTCGATTCACCCCTTGTTTTGCTAGGTTGTTAGCTAAAGCATTTGCCGACCTCCTAGACCAATACACTTTTGCATCCAGCTCCCTTGTGAGGCTCAATAATTCCCTTACCTGTTGTCTAAGGGACCACGTTCCCAAACTATTTGATTGCAGCCAACCTACTACTAATTTTAAATCCCCCCCCACTTCCAACTGTTGAAGAGATAAATTGAGATTTTTTCAAACAAAGGGAATAAAGGTTCGATCCACAAGTCCTCCCAAAAAAGAATCTTATTACCCACACAAGCATCATACCTGATGAAAGGAGAGAAGAAAGGCAAGATACCAACAATATCTTTCCACGGGAAAAAACGCAAAGCCCTTGGGTCAAGTCCAGCGTCCCATCCATTTGCTGCCATTCCATGAATACTTCTTATCACCTTATGCCATACTCTCTTGCTCCTTAGGAAACCTCCATAACCATTTGCCTAACAAAGCTGCATTTCTTATTCTAACATTTCCAATCCCTAAACCCCCTTTATCTTTCTTTCTGGACACCACTTCCCATTTTACGCTATGATCCTTTTTGGTAACTCCAGGCTCCCACAGAAAATCTCTCATTATTTTTTCAATCTGGTTTGCAATCTTAACAGGCAATTTGAAGATAGACAAAAAATACACTGGCAAATTTGCTAGTGTTGACTTAATTAGAGTGATTCTACCCCCCAAAGAGATGTAGTTCCTTTTCCAACCCGCTAGTCTTTCTCAAAAGCTAACAAACCTCGGATTTCCTCCCAAAGGTAAGCCTAAATACTTAAGGGGCCATTCACTTACCTCACAACCTAAAGGTCTAGCCAACAATGCCACATGACCTTCTTGCCTATTAATTCCAACTACACAACTTTTATTCCAATTTACTCTTAAGTTGGAGACCTTCTCAAAATTCTCTACCAAGACCTTTAAATTTCCCAACTCCTCCGAATCTCCTTCACAAAAGAGAATCAAGTCATCAGCAAATTGAAGGTGGGTTACAACTATTTCCTCCCTCCCTACTCTCCACCCTCTAATCAAATTTCTAGCATCGGCTCTAGTAATCTGGGCACTCAATACATCAACTATCAGGGTGAAAGGGAAAGGAGAAAGAGGGTCCCCTTGTCTTAATCCTCTCTTTGCTGGGAAGAAATCCTTGGCTACCCCATTTACTAGAATGGAATAGTGACATGAAGAGATACAGCCCTTAACCCACATGCACCACCTTTCTCCAAATCCTCTGATGCTCAATACTTCCAATAAAAAGTCCCAGTCCACCAAATCATAGGCCTTCTCCAAATCTAGTTTGCAAATTAGACCCTTTTCTCCTTGTCTTTTTCTGTAATCCACACATCCATTAGCAATAAGGATATGATCAATAATTTGTCTTCCTAACACAAACACCCCTTGGTTAGGAGAAATCAAGGAAGGTAGTACCTTTTTTATTCTTTCTGCCAAGACCTTTGATATTACCCTATACATACTCCCAATTAGGCTTATGGGCCTAAAATCCTTTGGGTGGTTTGCATTTAACTTTTTAGGAATCAAAGCTATGAAAGTAGCATTGGCACCCAAATTTATCTTACATCTCTCAAAGAATTCCAAGAAGACCTCCATTAAATCACCACCTATAATATCCCAACAATCTTGGTAAAAGGCCATCATGAAACCATCTGGGCTTGGGGCTCTAGATCTTTCCATTGAAAAAATAGCATCTTTTACTTCTTGGACTTTAAAATTCATTTCTAGTTGATCCATCAAAACCCTATTCCCAGGTAGCCAATCAAGGTTAGGGATTTCTTCTTCTCTCTCTCTCTCTCTCTCTCTTCTTGGGCTGTCATAAATGGATTTGAAATGTTCCACAAAGGCTCTTGATATCTCCTCCTCACTTGTAATCACTTCCCCATTCCATTCCAGCCTCCCCACAAAATTCTTCCTCTTCCTTCCATTTGCTAAAGTGTGAAAAAAATTTGGTATTCCCGTCTCCCTCCTTCAACCACTTACACCTAGATTTTTGTCTCCAACTTATCTCCTCTTTCCTTATGATTTCCTGCAATTCTTGTTTCAGCTTCCAATGCTCTTCCCTCTCTCCTACTGTCATTCTCCTCTCTGCCTCACCTCCATCAATTTCTTGAATCCTATTGGCAATCCACTCTTTTCTTTCTTTCACTCTTCCGAATTCCTCCTTATTCCAAGCTTTGATTCTAGCTTTTAGGGCCTGCAGCTTTTTATAAAACTTGTACCCTTTCCACCTGAATTCCACTTGGTCTTCTTCCCACCACAGTTGAACCTTTTTTATAAAATCAAGATGTAGCAATCACATGTTCTCAAACCAGAAGGGACATGGCCCCCCTCCTATGTTTTCTTGGGATAACCTAACTGGACAATGGTCTGAGGTAGGTCTAGGGAGAGCCCTCATTGCTGGTCCCCTCCATGCAGATTCAAATTCTGAAGAGAATAAGAATCTATATAATTTACAACACAAGGGTTCTTCTTGGAAATTGGACCAAATGAAGTCTGCTTGCAACATAGGTAGCTCTCTAAGTTCATGTGAGTCCACAAAAAGGCTGAACTTTCTCATGCTAGAGGTCACCCTATGATTTGAATTGGTAGTTTCATTTAGGAATCTTATGACATTGAAATCATCCCCCAGACACCACAATCCATTCCACAGACCCCTTATAGCAAGCTCATCCCAAAAATCATCTCTCTCCCTATACGAGTTAGGTCCATAGACATTGGTTAAGGCCCACTCAAAACCATCTTCTTTCCTTCTCAACTTGATTGTTACTGTAAAATTGCCAATTAGTTCTTCAGTACACTCCATCTCTTCATTTTATTAGGGCAGCCAGGGATCTGGCCTCTAGAATGAATACCTTGTTCAGAAGGTCAGAAGGATCAAAAGATCAGAAAACACTCTAGTAGATTCACCTGCAATACAGAGCGCAAACCAGGTGGTGCTGTATGAGGGTCTATCATTCTGTGGTAGACCAAGGTAATGTATATGCATATGGAGTATGTCATCCTTGTGGCTCAGAATTTACTCCTGTGGGACAGCATCTTTGTGCTTACTGTACTTAATTACCTCAACTAAGCCTTGTTCCAACTATATAGGGTTACCTTACAAGAACCATGTTCTGCAATTCATCCTTGTGGGCAAACCAGGTGGTGTTGTATGGGGGTCTGTCATTCTATGGTAGACCAAGGTATGTATATGCATATGGAGTACGTCATCCTTGTGGCTCAGCATTTACTCCTGTAGGACATCTTTGTGCTTATATAGGGTTGCCTTACAAGAACCCTTTCTGCAATTCGCTCTGTTCAGTGCCATATCAATTGGAAAGTCATTGGACTCATGGGCCTTTTAACCATATCTCATTACTTCCAACTTTTGTCCATTTTGGCGGTTTGGCCAGGCCCTAGCTCTTCCAGACCCTTCAACTGTGTTTAATTACTTGTTTTAATTTATTAAAAGGTTTCTAATCTGTTAAACCATATATATAAGTAGGAAATTCCCGTCAAAATGGAGGGAAGCTAACTCTCTGTAGGGATGCAAACAGATTGGGTCATATTCGAATCAGGGTATATCCGAATCCAATCCGACACTGTTCATGCCAGGTTGGATCCGATCTGAAGATCTGGTCAGATCTGATAGGCCTCAACTTGAATTCAAATCCTATCAGTAAGTCGGGTCTTTGGATCTGATCCAATCCGACTTGTTTTCTTTAAAAATTAATAAATTATTAAAAGAAAATTAAAATATAACAATTTAAATAACGAAAAAACAAAAAATAGAAGTATTTTTTAATTATTTTCATCATATATATACATGTCTTTTATTAAAAATAAATAAATAATATAACAAATTTATAAAAATACAATATAAATAATATATTTATAAATAAATAAATAACATATATATGTATTATATATTTATATTTATAAATATATAACATATATCAGATTGGATAGGGGTGATCCGCATTCGACCAAATAGGATTGGATCAGATCATGATCCGATCCATTGCACCCCTAACTCTTTGTGCTAAGCATGTTATGGCATATTATACATATCCAGACTCAGAGAGGTCCTGTCATTATAAGTTCCACTTAAGAGATCGCTATGTCCAATGCAAAACCAATACATACAGATAGGTACATATAGCACTTTTATGCATGTTGTTATGTATGTACACACACACACACATATATACCACCATCCATTCCCCTAGATGTTTCAAGAAGAGTTCTGTACTAGAAATCTAGAATATTTAGGGGGGAGGGTTCCTCCATTAATGAATCTTAACATGATAATAAACATTACGACCATAAGTAATAAACTGAGATAATTGAAAGAGAAAAAAACTCATGAAACCCATAAGCTTTGATTAGACAATACAATATATGCATATATATTGTCAACAAGCTTGTAATGAAGTTAAACTGCTTCAGCACAATAAAGACAACTTAAGGGATGATTGATCCTTATAAATAAGAGGGCTCTTATTACAGCTTTATGGAATTGGATTCTTATGTTGTTTGAGTGTTGGTGGAACCTGCCATCTGATACTAGCTTGTTGTGTAGTCCATCTATTTTTGAATGGCACACAAAGAGAAAGAGAATTATGTGAAATTGCATAAGAGCAGATTTGTTGGGGACAGTTTAGGAAGAAAGGAACACCAGAATCTTTTGTGAAAAAGAAACGAGCTGCTCGAAAGCTAAAGAATGTATTTTGACAAGGGCAATTCAGTGGCTGAAAACTCTAAAGCTCTTTGATGCATACTCTTTTGATGACCTATGGAGAAGCTGGTTAGCAGTGGCTAATATTTCTACCAGGAAGGACAGACACGGGGTTGAATGGATGCCACCAGGGGAGGAGTTTATCAAGCTGAACTTTGATGGGAGTAGCCAAGGAAATCCAGAACCTTCAGGCATAGGAGTGCTGAGAAACAAAGACAGTAACATTATATCTTTGTACTCAGGTCCTGCGAGTGTGGAAGACTCTTTAAGGGCCGAATTACTTGCTGCTGTACAAGGAATCCAGCTTGCAAATCAGCTAGGCATAGAGGATCTGATTATTGAAGGGGATTCCCAGGTGATAGTGGGTTGGCTGAAGGATCCGGACACTGTAATTTGGGGTTTTAGAGATCTTCTCAAAATGGTTAAATGGTTAACAAGGAATATGACAATCAGAGTTCAGTGGGTAGGCAGATCAGCAAACTCAATGGCTGATTCACTTGCAAAACAAGGGGTTCTCCAGGATACTTTATTTTGGGCTTCTGTGTAATTTCTTTTGTACTTATAATTCTGTAACCAGCTTTAAGGGAAAAGTCGCATCTCGTGCCTTTCTACGGGTTGCATGTAACTCTTATTTGCTGGTTTAATAAAATTTTACTCGTTTATCAAAAAAAAAAAAGTGGATTCTTATTGCCTGTGCATTAATATGTTTATGACTTTACGTATAGTCTCTGAAAAACTAGAAAAAAAAAATATTAAAAAAGGTTTCTTACATCAAGTTCTTCCAGCACTTTCTGGCATTGCAGCTTGTTTGCCCCCGAAATAGCAGCACCAAAATCTGCCAACCTTGGAAAATTGAAGTCACCAATATGCTGCAATTGTCAACAGTAAGTGATTAGAAACCAAAAATAAATGATCTAATCTAGTCAATCATGTTCATTGGTCTATAACTATGAAAATATAATATACTTGCCAGTTCATTTTTACAGTCAGCATCTTTTCTGGCTAAAGTAACCTTTCAAGAATCATTAAGACAGTCAAACAATATATCTAATGCAAATGCAGGGAAACAGAAGTGAATCAGTAATTGACGATTTGAGATTTCATAGAAGCAGGACCAATAATGGCATGCAATACAACAAAAATCTCAAATTATATTAGTTACTTTCATCTAAAGAATATCACACAAGGAGTGGATGCGATTTGAAAGTTGTGGTTGATTGTTTTGCCAGTTCAGTGATTAAGGTTTTTGTGGTGTTAAAGGTCTTTCCCTGGTGTATCTTTTTGTTTTTCTTTTTTACAATTTTCCCTGGTGTATCTTTTTCGCTATCTAATGAATTCTATACTGATCAGTAAAAGAAAAACAAATTTGAAAAGAGCAATTAGTAATGATTAAAAGTAATTTTCCTACGTCTAACATTTTTAGTGTGTTAATATAGGGCTTTTACAAACCCTCTTGAAGCTCTATTTACATTAAGCCCTTATCAAAGAACAACCATCTGTAAGATAGATTGTTTTTTTCATGATTGCTTTATTGTTTGTGTAACAAGCAATCTGCAATCTTCTATCCAACACATAAATATAGATGTACAATTCTAATCCTAAATGAGGCAATTTCTTCTGCCATTCAAAATTTATCTTTACATGTAATTGTTAAATCAAAGTTCTCTCTCCAAAATGTCCCAAAAACCTTCCATTTCATAACTGAAAAATGACTCGGGGAAATAAAGAAAAGAACCAACTCCATCTTTACAGAACTTTGTAAAAATCGAAATACTAGTTAGCAAGCACCTTAGACAAGGAAAACTTTAACTCCAAATACTAATTTCAATAGAAATACTACCTTACGACCATTAAAGTACCGAGTAAAACCAAGGTTTAGAGTAATGATACACCCCGATATGCCGGCAAGGGTGTATCAATACTTTTTACCCCACACGTTTTTTAGTTTTTTTTTAATTTCAGTTTGATATATTTTAATATTGTTTAATAAATAAAAACATCAGTTTCCTGAAAACACCTTTAAATAGGTGTATCGGAAACCCAAAGATACAATATGATACACCTGATACAGGACATATCGTATCGATACTTTGAACCTTGAGTAAAACCATATTGCAGATGAGGATAAGTTACAGATGAAACTTCAATCACTAGCATCTCAAAATATAAAAGTTCATCTATCTTTCTTATTTAATAGAATTTCTTGATCCTTACATGGGCTGAAAAGCAAAAGAAAACTATCAGATTCAGTGAAGCCCAGGACTGACAGAAACATTTGCTGATTCTCTTGCTAAGGAGGCAGTTAATAAAGATAATCCGTATTGTGGCCCTGACCTGGCAGGCAGGCAATGCTTGTACTTTGAGGCTTGCTAGCTGCACTTAGCCAAGCAAGCTCTCTTCTCTCATTTATTTGCAATAAAATTTCTCTTGATCAATATCCTGTCCTCCATTAGAGGACAAAGAAAACTGAATGGTTCTCTTGTAGATTCCAACAGTAATCCTTTATTGAATAACAAAGAGAAATAAAATTTTATTGAGTAAAAACTACTAAGGAAAGGAAATGTACACCTATTCATTCTCTACAATGATATCCAGAGTAAACTATGAGTTTGATCTGGATGATGATCTATGGATGTCCTAAAGCTCCAGATGTCAGAATAGAACCACCACCCTGTTCTTGTCTTCGAAAATTCCCCAACAGACCACAAATTGGTAACACTGCACTGAATCCAGAATATTTTAAACTTTTATTTCCAGCAAAAGATACTAAGAAAACTTCACAAGGACTACTGTGGCTGAGCAGTGACTTTATAAACAATGAAGAGAATAAAGGCCAAAAAAGCTGCACAACTACAAGTGATGAATAAGTGCCTAGTATCTTCTTCATGTATATTGCATAAAAAGCATAGGCTTGACATTCCGGATCCTCTATTTTTAAACAACCTGAGGTCAGAAAATGATATCCATGGACAATAATCTTGCAAAAGCATCCATTCTTGGAGGAAGTGATCACTGCAAGCACCCCAAATCTGAGAAGTTTCACCTGATTTCTGATAAATGCATCATAAACAACTTCATTGAGAAGCACCCATTGGTGCATTCCTTCCACCATCTTACAGCCTGAGATAAAGGTGAGATCTTTGATAACTCAAGTTTTCTTTCATTCTCAATTTCTGTCTAAAAGGTTCTGAAAATTGGACACCATACAATTATTTCTTATTTCAAAACATTGATCCAAGGTAATGTCTTTTGAGCTAAGCCAATGTGACATGAAGAATCAGACTAGAGACATTACCTGCTTCAAGTTCTGAACAACCAACAAAGAACTGATGAAACATCATTTTTTCTAGCCATAGAAATATACTATTAGTAGAGGAAATGTTGTAAGGCTTATTTAATTGTTACTTTATAGCTGCTGTTAGTAGGCTGACTTCTTAGGATACTATCAGTTAGTTACTTGTCTTTTTTTCTTATTAATTTGGTTCTAGGGTGTGCCGCCAGAAGCATACTTGTAATTTCTATTCTTTTATTGAGTTAATATAAATAGAAAACCGGCGGCAGCCAGTAGCATCTTTTTTCTCTCAATCGTACCTCTCTTTTTCCTTCTCTTTCTCTCTCTCTCTCTCTCCCACTCTCCATGAATCATTACATGGTATCAGAGCAGGTTTTCTGGGCTGTAAAAGACCCACAATCCCTCCTGTTTTGAGCAAGGTTTCCTTCTTTAAAAGTTTTGGACGTGGAAGACAGGGAAACCCTAGTAAGTTACTGGCGGAAACCCTAGAAGTTTTCTGGCGGCAATTCCTGATTCCTGTGTTTTTTCTTGGTCGTAATACCAAGAAAACCCTAGTCGGAGAAGGGCGATGCTGGTACAGACTCCCTTCCTCCTCTGTTCGATGCTGTGAAATCGATTTCAGGTTAGCACCTTCGTACAAGTGCTGAACAGGTGTGTTCTTTGTTTCAGTCTTCTTTGGCCAATGATGTGTAGGGCTCATTCCTTAGTTATATAGATATTTGTTTGGATGTTGAATTGTTAGACTGTATGACCTACAGTCAGACTAATAGTAATGTCTGCCTTGGTTGTGTTGAACTGATTACCGGGCTGGTTTAATGACTAGTGGTGTTGACTGAACCTTCTCAGAGTTGTTTTCAGCAGTGTTTTTTGTTCTCTTCCTCACATCCTAGAAGTAAATTCCTTGAGGGTTGGTATTCTGTTTGTGGCTGCTGAGTAGTTGGGTGGTCTTTGGACTGTTTTTCAGTAGTATCCGATGGCAAATTATGAATCAACTTCATCGGGGGTTACACCAACCCGCAGCACAGCAGGTATGGGAGGTGAAAACATGGTTTTTCCCATGCCAATTACCCTTTTAAACGGTCTGAACTACCTAGAGTGGGCTAAGAGCGTAAAACTCTATGTAACGGCAAGGGGTAAAGCTGGTTACATTAATGGAAGGGTGAAAGAACCCAAGGGTGAGACAGCTGAACATGATAGGTGGGACCAAGAAAACAGTATGGTGATGTCTTGGCTCCTCGCAGCCATGGAACATGATGTGAAGAAAAACTTTATGTGGGCAGACACCGCTAGTGAGATCTGGGAACAGGCCAAAACTATCTATTTTACCAGTTATAGGCTGAATCTTCAACATGTAAACAGGGAAACCGTAGTTTGTCTTCATATTATTCAGCCCTTACCTCCATATGGAAAGAATTGGATCATTATCAAGCTATAGAGTGAAAACATGATGATGATGCTAAGGCTTACAGGAAGCTGGTCTCTCAGCAACGTGTGCTTGCCTTCTTGTTGGGATTGAACCCTGCATATGAACCGTAGAGGGTACAGATCCTAGGAAGCAAAGAGTTGCCTACGGTTCACGAGGTATACTCCCCTGTTCAATCAGAAGAAAGTAGACGGAATGTAATGGTTACAGATGAGGGGGAGCAACAAGTTGCTTTGGCTGCAATAAATAATAACTCCACAGGGAAGAAAAGTGACACTAAGAAGACTGATGATAAAGATAAGTTGTTCTGTACCCATTGTTGGCGTTCATGACATACATGTGACACTTGTTGGGACATCCACGGGAAACCCAAGTGGGCAACAAAGAATCAAGAGAAGGGTAAAGGTCAAGGTCAAGGTCAAGGTCAGAAGAAAATGAACATAGCACATGTGGCAACCCAAGATACTCAGGTTGCCGGTAGTACCCGGGACCACCCTATTAAGTCTGACCCCAAGGAAGATATAATGAATTCCTTCAGAGAGCACCTGGAATCTTATGGTAGGGCTTTGCAACAAATGGACAACTCAGTCACTAGTACTCCCTCTACTTCTTTTGCATCTACTTCAGGTAATACGGCTTCTGCATTCCATGTCACTCCCACGGATTCCCCTTGGATCATTGACTCAAGGGTCTCCAACCACATGACCGGTAAGCCGAACTTGTTTCAGTCTTATAGCCTTTTGTCAGGAGGGATAGAGTGAGACTTGCAGATGGTTCTTTTTCCTCCATTGCAGGCCAAGGATCAATATCTCTTCCCCATGGCCTTAACCTGAATTGTGTATTGCATGTCCCTCAACTTCCTATAAATTTGCTTTCAATTAGTAGCATTACAAGCTCTTTGAACTGTAGTGTGACCTTTTT
>NW_010729096.1:1421903-1445860 GCF_000365185.1 Nelumbo nucifera | reverse complement strand
GTATTAATGCTTCTTTTATCATTTTACAAAATATCTTTGCATATTTCCACATATTTCATAATATTTCCACAATGTCTCTAATTTTTACAATATTTCCCCTCAACATTTCCGACATATATCCTATATTTTGGTAAGCGACATTTCCATCGACATCGACATTTTAAACCTTACAACTGAGAACTCTAATTCTCGATGCTTCTTGTCATAGGCTAACTTCATTTGTTGTTGGGCCTGTTGCAAGTGGAATTTGAGGAGTTTGATAGTATTATCCCTTGCTTGTAACTGTGTTTCTACCTTGGCAACCGACGAAGTACCTGGCTCATACGGCAGAATGGAAGGAGGTTCATAGCCGTGTAGCACTTTAAAGGGCGTCGTTCCAACTGAAACTTGGAACGTGGTGTTATACCAATATTCTGCCCAGGGCAGCCACTGGACCCACTGTTTGGGCTTATCACCCACAAAACACCGCAGGTATGTCTCCAAGCAACTGATTGTCCACCTATCTGCGGATGGTAGCTGGTAGAATGCAACATCTGAACCCCTTGAGCTGTGAAATAAGCCTTCCAGAAGGCACTCATGAAAAGGGGATACTGATCAGTTAATATGGACTGTGGTGTCCCGTGCAGTTTGGCTACCTCCCGAATATAGGCCTGGGCCACTGTAGTTGCTGGATAGGGGCAGGAAAGACTGATGAAGTGAGCATATTTACTTAGTCGGTCCACCACCACCAACACCATTGATTTTCCCTGAGACGTGGGCAGCCCAGTTATAAAGTCCATAGTGACTTCTTCCCATACCCCTTCCGGAATTGGTAGAGGTTGCAACAACCCCACCGGAGTCTGTGCGCTATACTTCTGCTGCTGGCAAATAGTACAACGGGCCACAAATTCTTGCACCATCCTTTTCATACCCTTCCAATAATAGTGGGCTGCCAGGCGTTTATAGGTGCGGAGAGCTCCCGAGTGTCCCCCTTGGGCCGAATTATGGAAGAGTTGAGGCATCTCCTGGTGATGCTTGGATTCCCCAGAAACCACCATCGACCCTTGTAGAAGAGTATGCCGTTCTGGACTGTGCAACCTGGGACCTGGGCCGCATCCTCAAGGATCTGGGCCCGAATTTGGGCTAAGTGGGGGTCATCCTGGGCTTCCTGTTTCAATTGGGAAGACAATGGATAAGTCAGCTATGACAGGCCCATCAAAGTAAACTCACCAGCTCTAGAGAGTGCATCGGCTACTGCATTAGAAGCCCCAGATTTGTATTCGATTGCAAAGTCAAACCCCATTAACTTGTAGGCCCATTTATGCTGATTTGGGCCCAAAACTCGCTGCTCCAACAAGTGTTTAATGCTGCGGCGATCCGTCCTGATAGTAAACCTACGGCCCAATAGATAGGCCCTCCATCTTTGAACCGCCAAAGCAATGGCCGTGAGCTCCTTCTCATAAGTGGACTTAGCTTGGGCCTGTGATGAAAGAGCCTTGCTGAAGTAGGCTAAGGGCCTGCCTTGCTGCATCAACACAGCCCCAATTCCCTTACCTGAGGCATCGGCCTCTACTACAAACTCCAAATCGAAATTTGGAAGAGCCAGCGTAGGTGGAGTGGTTACTACTTCCTTGAGGACCTGAAATGCTTCTTCTGCTTGTTGGTCCCACACAAATGAGTGTTTCTTCAGCAGCCACGTGAGGGGAGCGGCAAGAACCCCATATCCTCTAATGAACCGGCGGTAATAACCCGTCAGTCCAAGGAACCCCCTGAGAGCCCGTGGGGAGCTGGGTCGGGCCCAAGAGATCATGCAACTAATCTTCTCTGGGTCTGTGTAAACTTGTCCTCCAAAAATAATATGCCCCAAGTAGCTGGTCTGGGAATGCCCAAACGAGCATTTTGAAGGTTTGGCGAACAACTGATGTTGTCGAAGAAGGTTTAATACACATTGTAAATGCTCCAAATGGGAGGCCCAGATGGAACTGTAGACAAGTATGTCATCGAAGAACACTAGGACAAATAGGTGCAGATAAGGCTTGAAAATCTCGTTCATGAGTCTCTGGAACGAAGAGGGGGCATTGGTCAGCCCAAAGGGCATCACTAAGAACTCAAAATGTTCGTCTAAGGTCCTGAAAGCTGTTTTATGAATGTCTTCAAGGTGGACCCGGATCTGGTGGTAACCTGATCGCAAGTCCATCTTAGAGAAGTATTTAGCTCAGCCCAACTCATCAAATAGCTCCTCGATCAAGGGTATGGGGTACCTGTCCTTGATCGTGATGTGGTTCAAGGCTCTATAGTCCACACAGAATCTCCAGCTCCCATCCTTCTTTCTTACCAAAATGACTGAGGAGGAAAAGGGACTGCTGCTGGGCCTGATAAATCCTTTGTCTAACAGCTCTGTCACCATACATTCCACCTCTACCTTTTGATAATGGGGGTAGCAGTAGGGTCTGACATTAGCGGGTGGGGCTCCGGGCTGGATAGGAATCCAGTGGTCATGGTCCCGGGTGGGTGGTAATGAGGTGGGTTCTTGGAAAATCTCGGAGTAGGACTGAAGCAGAAGTTGGAGCTGTTAGGCTTGGCTTGGGGTGAGGCTAGTGTTTTCTGTGAGTGGAATGGGCCCAGTTGGTATAGAGCCCATGCTCATCAAATATGGGATGGACTCTTGTTGACAAGTCTTGAGAACCACCTCTAAGTTGTCAGCAGATATGGATTGGGCCCTATTCCCTTTTAACATGTAGGAGTTCCCTTCATAATTAAATTGCATGGTCAAGTTGGCCCAATTACATACCACCGGGCCTAGCAACTGAAGCTGTTGTATGCCCCAAGACAATGTCTGCCCCCGTGAATTCTAACGGGTGTAAATCCACATGAAATTTGTACCCCTGAATCTTCAATTCTACAGACTTGCACTTGCCATCACAAGAGATTTGGTGGCCGTTGGCGACATTAACTGCAAACGGGGAGACAGGTTCTATCACCAACCCCAGTTGCCTGGCCAGTCGTGGTGTAACAAAATTTAGAGAGCTGCCACTGTCAATCAAGACAGCCACTCTCTTCCTTGAGATCAAACCTTGCACTTGCATGGTCCTCGGGGCCTAATATCTGGCTAGAGCCTGAAGGGATATGACGCAGTACTCTACTTCCAGAATCACCTCCATTTGGTGGACCTCCGGGTCACCGGTTTGGGTCTCATAGTCATCCTCTCCTTCTACTTGTAGAAGATATACCTGCTGGGCCTTGCATTTGTGGCCTGGGACGAATTTTTCGTCGCAATTGTAACAGAGACCCCTCTCCCTATAGGCCTGCATCTCCGTCCAAGATAGCTTCCAGTAAGGAAGCGTCATTGCTCCAGCTCTTCTGTTCGGCAGAGCAGGTAAGGGTACCGGTTTGGGGGTAACAGGGGTTGGAAGTAGAGGCCTAGGTCTCGGTTCAGCCTTAGAATGAGGTCCCTTCTGAATCAGGCCCACTTGAGGCCCGTTAGGTCTACCCAACTTCTTAAGTCGGTCCAATATCTCCTCCTGAAGTTTGGCCAACCCTACTGCCACCATCAGGGTAGTCGGTTGCATGGTATTCACCTCTATTCAAATGTCTTCTCTTAGTCCCCCTATAAAGCACCCTACCAAGGCAGCCTCCGGCCAGCCCTAAACCCGAGTGGACAACCGTTTGAATTCATTTTGATATTCCCTCACCGTCCCTGTCTGTCTCACCCGAGAGAGAGTCTCATTGAAGTTTTCATGTCCAGAGGGACCGAACCTCACACGTAGGGCTTAGGTAAGGTCCAACTAGGTGGTCTGAGGGTGGGTCTTACGGTACCACTGGGACCACATGATAGCTTCACCATCCATATGTATGGCAGCAATGGAGACCCTCTGATCTGCCGGGGTCTCATGGAACTCAAAGTAACGTTCTACCCGGTAAATCCGAGGAATGGGATCATCACCTGAATAAAGAGGAAAGTCGATTTTGGCAGCCTTGACTAGAAATGCCCCTCCTCACCGAACGCCGCTGCTGCTGGATCCTTCAACCTCCGTGGATTTGGGAGCTGATGACATTCGTTCCAACTGGCCAACCAGTGCTGAGAGAGTTTCTTTGATTTCTCTCAGTTCATTGGTAGTCTGTCGAACTTCTCCTTCTACCCGGTCAATCTGTTCTTCAGCAAACGAAGCTCTAGTGGTTGGCATTGAGGCAAGGCTCTGATACCAATTGGTAAGCCCCGCTATGGTATGTTCACTGGTGAGCTGTTTCGAGGAAGCTCGCCCTCCTGAAATGGATGAGAGGAAGAAGACGAGAGAGAGAGAGGGAAAATCTCAATGATTCTTCTTGCTTTCATGCATTCGTGAATGGCCTATATAACAAATGGCCAGCTGCCACTATAACCGATTCTGACATTCTCAGTGCATGTTCTCAGTACATAATTAATTTTCAAAACATGGACGTCGGTTGTATACAAGAGTGATGGGTGGTGTCACTCGCGTGATCCTGGGTTTGTTGAATGTGCAGGTTAGATTGATACTGCAAGATTCAAATGCTACTTCAGAGAGAGAGAGAGAGAGAGTTGGCTGCTACTTCAGATACACTAGCTAAATTGGAATTGAAACGGTGTTTTTCTAATGGTGACAGCATGAGTCTGAATAGTTTTTATTTCAAGTAGATTGTCCATTTTTTCATATTTTGTGCATTTCTCTACATCGTCTCATGTACACCTTTATCTTTTTTGCTATATCATATAATTCATATCAGTCACTTTCTTTATAAATATGTCCAAATTCTTGCAAAATACTAAGCCTTTATAACTTCAAAAAATTTGAGGGTACTGCAATACTTTCACAAGTATCAGATATACTCAACAGAACACAAAATCAGGTATCTCATGAAAACTGTCCCATGAAGACTTTGAGAAAAATTTAATAGGTCTGTACACTTAGATACAACTTACCATCTCAGTTATCTGCAGTCGCCTATGACCAATAAGAACTACCTGATCCCCTTGGATACTAGTTATCTGGCTTGTCAAATTCAAAAAACAAAAAAAAGGAACTGTTAGAGAGGTTCACCACTTTGAAAGTGTCACACAAAAAGTTCTTTGACCAAGTCAATGCAAGAGATCACTAGAAGTTTAGTAGGAGATACCTGTGCCAAGGTGCCAACTTCATGAAGACGACTGAACAATTCTTTTCCTTTGAGATCATATATATTCTTCTCTGTTTCTGAACCAGATGAAAGACTAGAATCTGACCCTGGTTCATCTTTAAGCAGAAAAGCACCCGCATATGGGGCCTGTCGTTTACGATTTTCCACTAAAGCTGCTAATAGTTTGGGATCCTGCAGGAAAACCTCAAACTTTTCTATGAGCAAGTATTATCTTTTTTGGGGGTCAAATATGACCATGTAATTGAATTATGTCTTTTGTAGAGTGTCATTAGGAACAACAAAAAAAAATAGATACCAATTGCAGTTTTACACAGTAAAACAAAGAAACATCATTTAAGAAACCTAAAAGTACGGTTTGTATTATTGATTGTAATTAAGTATTAGAAAACAACAATCACAAGACTGCAATTTTCTATGTACATGAAAAAGATAAAACCTAGTTCAGTTCGCAAATAAACATAAGTCAAAGACCCATTATGCAATCATATGTAAATGAACATTGGACAAATCAGACCATAAACTCCACAAAAAAAAGTGTACTTAGAAATCAAAGGAGGAAAATTGAAATATAATTATCTGAGAATTTGATGTCATCAACTCCAATTTGCTGTCAGTCATAAGAGAAAAAGAAGGTCATGGCCCCTACCCCAGACGAGAAAACACAGTTGTAAAAAATAATCATCAATTTTGTGAATTTAAAAATAAATTAGTAATTGAGTAATTGAGTTATTCAAGTTTTCCCTTATCACTAATATAAGAATATTCACAATTACCACAGTTGAATAAAATAATCATTAATTTTGTGTATTTAAAGTTCAATTATTAATCCAATAATGAGCTATTTCAACTTTTCCCTATCAATAATATATCATTATTCACAATTACCAATAAAAAAAGGGGCAAAGGTGGACATGACTCAGTTATTGCCAGAATTTACTGAACAAAGACTATAGCAGTCCTTACAGGAATTGAAATTTGAAAACACATTAGCTCTTAGAAGATCAGACACCACATATACAGTGATGGAACTTTGGAATCTAAAGCCAAAGAGGCAATGGGAAAAGATACTGTGTAGTGCACTTGGGGTGAGATTTGAGAGATCTTGGATTGGCCTCTTTCACCTTCTGTTTTAAGAGGCCATTGATGGTTCATCCTGTATTATCTGAAGATTCTGAACATAGAAGCCGAGACCAAGCATCTGATGTTTTAACTGCTAGGACCAAAGGGTCAAAAGTCAATTTTATTAGTTGATCATTTCTTTTGATATATAATATATTCATTGTTCATCAACCAAAACATTTCTACTATTTGTCCAGTCTTGAACTCTATCCTGAAGGCCAAAAAGAAAAGCTTGATCTTGAGGATGTGCCAACCTTTGAAAGGCTAGCTCCAGTACCTTGAATTGGAGAAAAGAAAGAGGGAAGTACTAAGGTGTTTTTTTTATTTCTTACTAAGGAAGGTATTATTCCATTTTGAGTACTAGAAATATGTAATTTTATTTATTAGTCCAAAAGAATTGCCAAAATAACAAATCTAACACAACTAAACAGGGAAAAAAATGCAGTCCTTCCCTCCCAAGATCATGTATTCCTTGTCACAAACTCAGGAGCTCTCCCAAGATCCAATGGCTTTGACTTTCCAGTAGCACCTCAGAAATGACAAACTTTCAACAGATCCCTAGTCCTTCTATCTTGTCCTCCAGAAAAGCCATTCTCATCTGTCCTCTGGAACCTGCAACAACCCTCTTTCTTTGTGGTTTACCTAATGTACTATATTGTTATCCTTTGGCAATCCTGTGTTTAAGTTGAACAAAAGATGGCTTATACCAATTCATCAAAGAAGAAAAAAAAAATATGGCTTATGCCAATGTATAACACGAGTGCAAAAACTTAGTGACAACTGACAAATGCCTTTGTAATTGTTCCTATGGGAAATCTGGTGACTAGAAAGGGAATTCAAGAAGCAAGGAAATAATAAGATGTCATACCTTCACATATATTGGCATGTAGAAACCTGGAAATAAAGGTCTATGTGGCAGAGGCAAAGCTAAAACCTGCAAGAATAATCACATTAATAAGAACTTAATAAATGTTAACATGATAGTATAAAATGGATAACTCTAGAAAATAAAACAATTGGCCAGTGATTTCGTAATCTAGTTAATTAACATATAACAGAAAACACTAGCAGGAATTTGACTAAATTCATGTAAATGAAGTATATATCTTCTTGGATAAAGAGTAACTGAGAGGGAGGGGAAGAGGAGAGAAGGAGAGCATCAACAAATTAAAAATGGAAAGCTTTCATTAAATAACGTCTGATGTTACCCTTGAAAATTAACAAAAGAGTGTCATAAGTGACCATGTTGACTCTGAGGTGGATGAATTAACATTTTGTAAGTTTAACACATTAAAGAACAATGAACACAGACACCACTTCTCTCCAACCCTGATGCATGAGAAATCTTAAGTTCTTAAGTTTCTCTACCAGATTTTTTTTTTTTTTGATCAATAACAGAAATCATTATTAATGAATAATACTTGTGAAAATTAATTACAGAAATCTACCAGATATTGTTCCTTAGCTGAAAAGTAGCAACCCTCAAAATGCTTTCCAATAAGCATGCAACCAGTTCTACATGCATGAAGGGTACAGAAGCACAGTATAATATGTGGATGTTGTCACCAATGGCAAGATTATCTTTAATAAAATTTCTCTTTCCATCACCATCATTTTTTTGAAGCACGTAAAGTATTGAATTGTATTAAAGTAAAAAAGAACAGCCCATGTACAATGAGAGCCTGTGCAATGGGAATATACAGAGTGTCAACAAAAGAAAGGCCCATCTTGCAAAAAAGAGTAAAGCTGTTTCACCAGTCTATTCTTTCCATCACTTGTTAGTGGAAAATTTTTTTAGTATAATTTCTCACATAACATAATTCACCCAATTAGACTAATAACTGGGTTTTTTTGTTATTTGGGTAATCCCCATTCGGGAAATCACGTAGATATTCCCTTAATTACATCTCTGCTAGGGGCAGAGAAAACCTTCTGATTCTGATTCAGAAGTACCAATGAATAGAAACTAAACTAAGTATGAATTTCTACAGAATTTTCCTTTGAAAATTCTGGTATATATTCCCTCTTTATTTGAGAGAAAACCAGCATATAAAGAAACAAACATTGAATGCATAACAAGTAAATAGGTATCATCAAAAGTGTGTTTCATCAATAAGGCTACAAATGGCCTTTAAATTATGGTTGTGTGCATTATCATGCTGTGAGGAACCATAATCAGCCAAGTTTCATGAACAAGGCTGTAGATGGTTTTTCCCCTCACACATAGGTTAGTAGGTTGTAAGGAACTATAATTAGCCAAGTTTCATGAACAAGGCTGTAGATGGTTGTCTCCTTACATGTATTTCAATATGAAACAAGGAAGAAAAGAAAAAAATAAAACGAAGAAAGAAAGGAGTGAGAAGAATTGATAGAATATGGGCTTCCATCTCATGTGAGAAGCACAAGGAGTATCATATTGAAGAGGTGTAGGAAGAACACAAGATTCCCTACCTTCTTCTTCCTTTTTCTTTTATGCTCTCCACACCGATCTTCTTCTCTTTTCTCTTCCCACTTGTTTATTAATGCTAGAAATCCATAGCCAACAAAAAAGGCATTATCCAACAAAAAGGCATTAACCTCTTCTCCTTGTAGGAGAAGGGTTTATATAGAGGAGGGAGGTGGTTAAGTAACTCCCCACTCCCCTCTTCTTAGAGTGCCAAGTGTCACCCCACTTAAAATGGGTTAAGGAGGGAAAATAAAACTTTTCCTTCATAAGGTGACAAGTGTCCCCCCACTTCAAGTGGTTAGAGGAGAGAAAATAACTCCTTCCTAGGGTGAATGTGTCCCCCCACTTCAAGTGGTTAGAGGAGGGAAAACAAATCCTTCTTCCTAGAGTGATATGTGTCCCCCCACTTCAAATGGTTAGAGGAGGGAAAACAAATCCTTCTTCTTAGGGTGACATGTGTCCCTCCACTTCAAGTGGTTAGAGGAGGGAAAACAAATCCTTCTTCTTANTGGTTAGAGGAGGGAAAACAAATCCTTCTTCTTAGGGTGACATGTGTCCCTCCACTTCAAGTGGTTAGAGGAGGGAAAACAAATCCTTCTTCTTAGGGTGACATGTGTCCCCCCACTTAAAGTGGTTAGAGGAGGGAAGATAACTCTCTCCCCTAGGGTGACATGTGTCCCCCCACTTCAAGTGGTTAAAGGAGGGAAAATAGTCCCCTTGTTAGAATAGGACAAGTGGCATCCCCTCATAAATAAGTGGGACACCTCACAAGAAATTAATTAAAATGGATTTACTCTTCTAGGGCCTGTTGTTCCACTAAACGTGCTCTACTGCAGGCCCATTAAATGCTTATTGCATTATAAATAAGCCCAAATAACTTGGGGCCTGTTGGACTGCAGGCCCCTTTCTTTATTAAAATGTTTCAGCCCACCAATAGGACTGATTGGGCTTATAAGACAGCCCTTTTCTCTTCTTTATTATTATATATTTTTTTTAAGCTATGACTGGGAGTATCTTAATAACCTGCTCCAAGTCCAGCAAATTTAAGGACTTAACATCACCATCATCATCATCATCATCCAAGCCTTGTCCCAACCAATGTTTTAAAACACGGAGGCGTGACGCGAGGCGTTCCACTACCTAGAGGATGAGGTGTAGTTCAGAACGTAAGAGGCATAAGCCTCCCGAGCACAAGGAGGTGTATCCTTAAGAGGAGGGGGTCAAAAGGAAGAAGGGGGAGAGAGGGGAGGAGGAAGAAGAGAAAGGGGGGATCTCATTTTTACTTTTTTTTAATAAAAATCTTTTATATTAAGATAGAATAAAGATGCATAACACTAGTTGAAGGGGGGGGGTCTTGTCGAAGCGCAGGCGAGCGAGTGAGCCAGAGCGAAGCAAGACCCCCTAACACAAAAGAAAAAACAAATTGGGTTGCATCTAAAAGGGGGACGAGGGGTCTGGGGGCGAAGTCCCCCAGCCGAAGGGGTTGGGGGCAAACTACTTTCTTTTCCCTTATCTTTTCTTTCATTTTCTCTTTTTTTCTTCTCTTTCTTTCTTTTTTTTCTTTCCCTTCCCTTTCTTTTCTTTTCCTTTCCTTTCCTTTTTTTCTTTTTTCTTTTTTTTGTCTTTTTATATGAGGCGCATGAGGTGTATGCCTCTAGCACACCTCATGAAAAAAGTATATGAGGTGTATACCTCTTGCACCTGAGGCGTACGCCTCAGAGGTGTTAGCGCCTCTAGCATATGCCTCAGGGCGTTTTGGGAGTGCCTCGCCCGGAGGCGTAGGCGTACGCCTCCCACGCCTTTTAAAACACTAGTCCCAACTATATGGGGTTGGCTACATAAATCCTGTTTAATGTCATATCCATTTTTAAATTATTGGTGCTTAAATCATTTCTTACTACTTCTACCCATGTCCTCTTTTCAAATCACTTCTTCATACAGTTGCTGTTGATGGCCTTCACTGCACATGACCAAAACATCATAGTCTACTTTCTCTCATCTTGTGACATATTGGACCTACTCCTAAGTTTCTGTAGTGCCAATGGCATGAATATGTATACCCTATATGACTTTCTATATTAGATATATTGTAAAACTATAATGCAATGACAGAACAAAATTCCTATATTATAGGGTTCTCATTGAAATTACACATTCGGGATTGTCAAAGCATTAGAAGATATTGTCCAACCCATCTACGTGCTTAAAGAAGCGAGAGATTCCGTTAGCAATACCAGTAAAACATAAAGTATATCATTTTGCTTCCAAGTGTATCTAAAAGTTCACAGCAATACCAATTAAAATTATCCAATAAATGCTGCATTGGAGTGGTAAACAATAAATTAAAATTCCTCTTTTCCTCTTCCCAGAGATCAAAGTTTGATCAGAAATTTATCTTGCGTGCAAAGTTTTAGAAAATACTCGCACAAAATAAGAACGAATCAACCAACTTGATATATCGAAATTGCAATTCAAAATCAAAAAAAAAAAAGAAAAAAAGAAAGAAAATGAGACCTAGAAGCCTACCGTGAGATAATCCTCCGGTCTAGGATTAGTGGGGACGATAGCCGATGATGCTTTCGAATCAACTACCTCTGCACTCTCCGCCGCAGCCTCGGTTTCAGCTGACTTGGCCTCAGACTCAACAACCGGATTAGAGTCATTAGACCCATCGCCAGAGTCTGAACAGAAAAATACTCTTTTACATAATCTTAGGTTTCTTGGATTGGAGCTTCTCAAAGAGCCCAAAACTCGAAGTAACGGAGGCCTTTGTTCTCCCCCACAATAGGAATTTGCACTTGCAGGAAGCCTCGCAGTGAAGTTCTGCAGTCGGCCCTGTAGACATGAAGCTGACAAAACCCTCAGCATTGATGAAAGCTGATCGAAGAAACCCAACAAATTCGGTATTTTCGAGCTTCCCTGCCCTAATTGTCTCAATTTTGCATGTGTTTGTCTATGCAAGGAAGCGCCATTAGTGGACCAAGACAAGAGGAGTCCAGAACAAGAAAGTATTTCATTCAAGTAAATCGGCGCTAAAAGCCCAAAACGGCAAAACCCTCCCAAAATCACAGTTGTGAAGTTAACGGGTCTTGACTCTTGACCACTCTAGAGGAACCCGACGACTTTGCTCCGGAAACCAGATTAAATGGAGCCCGCCCCAGTCTGCTATAGTGCTATGATTTTCACACCGTGAAATTCGATTCCAACGGTTCACGTGTACTTCCTCCAATGCTGGACTCTAGTTCTGTCATGAAGCCCGAAACTCGATCCGATATCCGGGATTATTCCGGAGTTGGGTTGGGTTTTAACTTTTAACTCAACCCGAACCCAATCCTAAAAATTGGGCCTAGAGTCCAAGATCAGCCCATACTAAAACTTGATGCATTTGATTGGGCCCAAGCCCTAACTAGATTTGGGTTGGTATACATATATGCATATAAAAAAAATGATCCTATATGTATATTAAAAAATTGATATATATATATATATTAAAAAATTTATTATATATACATGTATGGATGCAAATATGTGTCCATATGTCCATATATGTGTATATAATCGATTCGGGTTTGAATTGGGATACGGTTGTACTGGATTTGGCCTATAAAATCTAAGCCAGAGCCTGACCTGAAAAATTAAGAAGTCCAAACTTTTGGGCCCAATAACCTCTATGTCCAAGCTCGGTCTGGGCTCAGGTTGGATCTACCAAGCTGCACCCCTAAAGTTATGTTTGGTTTGAAGGAAAAAGTAGAGAAAGGAAGGGAAATGTAAGGAAACCTATACAAGGTTTGTAAAGGTTTTCTTTCTTTTCCCCACTTTTTCCTTCAAACCAAATACAATCTAAGACCCATTTCGTTTTTTAATGAGTTACTTATTCAGGTAAATACAATTATCTGGATAAATTTTTCCTGAAAAACACTTATAAATTGACGACTTTTTTTAGACATTTTAATTCCATAATACATAACAAGTGTTATCCATAAAGTAGAAGGATGCATCCGAAGTACTATATATTTTATTCGTCTACTGCCTCCATCACCTAACGAGCTTTTTACCCCAAATTCCCTTTTTCTTTGTCTTTCAGATGACAGTATCACCACCGTACCTAATTTGCGAACGAAGAGAGCAGCTCACGCAGTGAGATGCGAGCGTAGTGAACGAAGCGGCTATTTTTTGTTTGGTAAAG
This sequence comes from Nelumbo nucifera, assembly GCF_000365185.1. The sequence goes on along the minus strand of NW_010729096.1, from coordinate 1,432,976 downwards.
CGGACATACTTACATCAGAAACACAACCATTTCTAATTTTTCTACCTAACATTGCCACCCAAGCCACGATGGATCACGTATTCTGACCAGAGATCAACCAAGTTTCAAACCGACCATCAATTCATAAACCGAAATGAGGGTTGTTCTGATTTAATTTAGGTAGTGTTTGGTTTGAAGGAAAAACAATAATAAGGAAAAGTAAGAAAACCTTTACCTTCCTTAGTTCCTTTTTCTTCCAGAAGAATTTTGACCCATCAAAACCCACATGTAAATTTTGATAAATAACACTTGATTGGTTATCACATTTATGGTTGATAATAATGGTCCATTTGATTCTTAGTCAAAACCAGAACTGAAATGGTTTAATTCGCATAATATGTGTGGTTCAGATAGGAATGGGAATGAAAATTGGAATCATAAAAAATGGGATTTCATTCCCAAGGGAAATGAGAGGGAATGGCCATTCCCTCAAATGGGGAATGCCATTCCACCAAGAATGGGAATCGGATTCTAAATCCAATTCCAGACCCTTATTCCCACGAACCAAATGGGGCCTAAGTTTTTCAGATATCATCTATCTATATCTATACCACTTATAAAAGTGTGATTGGATCTTATTTTCTAGAATTTTCATTAGACATAATTTACCTCGTGATCTTGAGTTATAATGGAGACAAATTTGTATCTTAATAAAAAAAAAATCTTTAATTGAGATAGCAAACCAAATGAACAATATTTATGGATAGAAAATCTAAGACCCCAATTATACTACTATTAAATGTGTGAATGAAAGTGTGAAATTTTTTGTTTGCCTAGAATACCCAATTTTTTTTAATTTGGCCCCTCTCTCATTGTAAAGATATAAATATCATTTGAACAACCACTTTTCTCCTAATTCACGTTATTCTTATTAATTCTTATATTTAAGGTAATAACTCCCAATAACGTTGAATCTTATTCCTAACTATAATACCCCTATTTTTGAATTTGGTCTTGCATAAAATGTAATTTGAAGTATAATACATTTCTCATCATTCAATCCCTATCATTAAGTTATATATTTAGGGTATTAACTTCAAATTTTCATTGACTCTTACATTAATTGAGCATGTCAAAAAAAAAGTGTGCCAAAGAATAATTGTTTTTATTGGTGATAAAAATAAAATACAAATTTAAAATTAACCCAAAAAGTGTTGTTTTTCTATAAAATAATAATCAAAATTAAATAATAATAACAATTTTAAATTTTAAATTCAACCTTTTAGGTTAAGTTGTAAACCCTTGATGTCATAATTATTTAATAATAATAATAATTAAAAAGGATGAAAACAAAGAAAAGTATAAAAAATACAAAAAAAATATAGAAGACATTTGAGCACATCTCTAATATCATGTATTTAACATATTAAACAAAAATAAGTATAATAAATAAAAATATAATTATAAAAAATTTTGAAAACATATTATTTATTATCATCATAAAAAATTGACATGCACACTTACTAATGTTTTTCTTTTTTTTTTTTTGGTATCATAATTGAAATCTAGAGTGTCGAATTATATCTACTTCGGTTAGGTTTGGACACTAATATTGTTATTTCATAAAAGGTAAAAAATAAAAAATGCATAAATGGGTCGGATCCACCTCAACTCTATACGACAAAAACCTTAGTCTGATGATGGCATTATGCATGTGCATGTGTCTATATTAAAATTATAAATGTTTATTAATAAAATTGATTCAAATATTGCATTATCATTAAAAGCGGTTCAAAGGCCAAACTCCACGCAATTCGTATTTTAATTCATTTAATCAACAAGATAGAATAGTTTAGTCATTTTTTAATTTATGTATTTACGATATATAATATCTGAAAACCTGATCAAAATCCCTCAGTTAAGATCGGGCTTTGAATTCAAAATTAAAAGGATGATATTTAAATTAGATAGATCCGCTCCAAATCCAATCCGTTTATAGACTAAATCACATTGTGTAGTGGGACTTTTATTTGCCTCCCCTAAAAGGAGGTCCAAAGTTCATCATCAACAACTTCTTTTAAAAAGCCAAAAGGCTTAAATTGATGCAGCAAATAAGGAAGATTAAAAGCCAAAAGGTTGTCTGGGTTTTATTACCAAAAGCAACAACATTAATATTGAATTTGGACTTATTAGAAAACTAGTTAGTATATACGTACTTTGCATGTGATAATTCTAGATGTTCATAATGATAATAATAATGTATCTATTTTTTTTATTTTTTATTTTTAATTATTAATTGAATGTGTATTGTAAAATCCAAATCCAATTATGTAAACACCTCATTTTGGACCACAGAGTTTTAGGTATCATTGACAAGCCTAGCTGTTTGGTTGGACTCTTCTTTTTGTAATTTTTATCTTCTTAGTATATCTTTTTTGTTCATTTATCAAAAGAAATGTAAGGTTCAAAGAGAGAAAAGTGAATTATGTGAAAAGTAATAATTGAAATTACATTTTAAACCTCGCAATCAAATAGAGGTTAAATTCAAAAATAGTGTAATTTTAGTCAAAAAAAGCTCTACAATCTTATTTGTGTTTTTAGTAGTAGTATAAATATATAATTATATATGCATTCAATTTGTTCTGTATATTTTTTTTATTTCTACGTGTATACAAACATTGTTTACTAAGATAAATACATGATATTGTACATGTGCCCAAATGTTCTTTTTTTGTAAAACTTATCTATTTTTTTCATTTTTGTGTGTTTATATTTTATTATTTAATTATGACATTAAAGGTTAACACATTTGACCCAAAAGTTGAACTATTGATCTTTGTCCAACAAAAAATAATTTCATTTTTGACTAGTTTTAAATTATGTATTTCATTTTCATCATCAATAAAAAAAAATATTGTTTATTACTCTTACTTTTTAATTTGATTAATAAAAATATCATAAATGTTTCTAATTTTTTCTACATTTTTGTATTTTCTATATTTATTTATATTTAAAAAGTTTATTATCCAATTATGACTTCATGGGTTGACTAATTTGATTCGGATGGTTGAATTGCTTAGTCATCACTTGGATTATGGTTTTATATTCTTAAAAATATTGGACATATGTCTAATTAATAGCATTTATTAGTAAAAAGAATAATTTAAATATATGACTTAATAAGAGAGAATGGGCGTTAGCACCTCTAGTATATGACTTAATACAAGAGATTTGAATGAAGTGAAAAATAATAATTCAAATTATATTTTTTGCCCTTACAATTAAAAAGTGACTAAACTCACATTAGAAATATAGATTATATAAAATACAAGAAATGTTCCCCATATGCAAGTAGGTGAACATGAACATGAGTATGAGACTAGCAATGTGTTATGGTGAGCAGATACGAACTCTTCAAAAAGAACCTATATAGTTTGACTTGAGTTCGAGCCTTTGAGGAAGAAGAAATCCAATAAAAATAACAACTCTTGGCATAGTGGCTAGTAGAACGCATCAGCATGAGATTTTCTTTTTCCCACTTGGTCTGAAATGTGGCCCCCAGTGGCACAGAAAAGCTATTGCACTACTAGCACTATTCACATAAAATATATGCTCATGCATAATAAGAGAGTGAGTGACCCAAGCTTATTTTTTCCAAATCGGAAAGATTGGAATTTGGGAGGACCGGGGGATGGGCGGGGGAAGCCACTGCCTGCCATGGCAGAAGTTAGACCTTAATTAAGCAAACTTTGATAGGGGTGAGCAAAAAAACCGAAAAAGTGAATCGATCGAACTGAAAATTTGGCTAATCGAATCGGTCGGTTAACTAATATAGAAAACTGACGGTTAATCGAACTAATCGATATACATATATTTCTATATATTATATATATTATAAATTAATAAATATAAATATATATATATTTATAATATATTATTTATTATTTAAAATATAATATATGATATATTTATAATAAATATTGTAAAAAATAAAAAACTGAAAAACCGATAAACCAAACCAGTCAACCGGTTAATTGACTGGCTTCGATTCGGTTTCGATTACCGATTTTCAAAAAACCGATAGTACCGGTTCGGTTCCAAAAAAAGCCCCACGGTTTAACCGAACCGTGAGCACCCCTAAACTTTGCCAATTGCATCTCTTGGGTGAAGACGAACAAGGAACAACCTTAACCCTAACGATGTCAATGGACCAATTTTGGGTTAAATCCTGTCTAAATCAAAATCAATTTGGACGGATTGGATGAACCAATAAGATGTATTGAATTGGACCAGTCCAGACTTGATGGTGTAAAAGTATTTAATGGATTGGGTTCAATCTGGTCCATCCATAATAGATTTATATTGGATTAGGTTGGACTGAACCAATTTAGGTTTGATAATAATATACGTGTCAATGGATCAGGTTAATTTGGGTTTGAACCAATTTAAATTAAGAACAATTTGAACAGACGGTTCAGACAATGAATTGCAATGGTTCACATTATTCATCGAATTAGATTGGACCTGATCAATAATGGATTCATATTGGAGTGAATTGGATTAGATAAAATCCGGTTCAATTGGCATCCGTACTTAAGCCCTTAGAAAACACATCCGATAGCTAGAGGCCAATGGTCAATCTGTTCAATAGTTATCTGGTAAGATATTTGGAATATGTTGGCAGCATCCCTTTTTTTTTTAATTTAGTTGTTTTATGGTTATCTGTATCTGTTTTTTTTTTTTTCCTCTCTCTGAAATAGCAGCCATTAGAATTCAAAAGGTGTCGCCATTGGACGTGAGTTGCTTCTTATCCATCCTCCATTCTGCTCCCAGTTCAGTCCAATCAATATCATTTACGTCCAACTTTTCAACACTCCAACCAATTCCCCACTCCCAACGTTGTTTTGGGTCTTTTTCGGGTTTCCCCATCTTCTTCTCCAACGGCTTTTCACAAGCTAAAGCGAAAAAGACCCATTTTTTGGTCTATTGGTACTTCTGAAAGCTCGCTACATCTTTCAAAAAGAATTGCCTAGCAGGGCCTTAATTTTCTATAAGTATCTTAAATTGTTAAATATTATCTAATCATGCTGATTTTGGTCTAGGGAGTTATCCAATGAGAGTGTATGTGCCATGCATCCATTAGCCTTAGACCCTACCCAAAAAGATGCCCCTGTATCTAGGCTAGCTTTAGGCTCTAGTCCATTGCTCAAAAGAAAAGGAAAAAAAGAGAAACAAAAACTTCACTCAAAAGAAAAAAAAAAAGTAAAAGGGAATAAATTAAAATACCGAAAATTTATATATTTTGGTTGACCTTGGTCAATCTTTTCATGCCTTTCACAGTTTACAGTGATATTTTAAGATGTTTCTATCAAACACGAGTGACATAGCCGCGTTTTAATTGGCTTGCAGCAACAATTACTGCCGCAGCGAATTGAATTCTTTTTGAGAGCGTCAGATAGAGAGTAAGTAATCGAGCCTATCACGCTGGGATCTGCTATTCACAAGTTGTTCTTACATCTCTATCCCCAAACATTACAACTGTGAATTGAAATTATTTCTTATCATTCATGGGAGATGTGGTGATGCTATGGAAACAATTTGTGAATAGTAGATCCTTAGTCGAGCCTATCCTAATAACGAAATGGGGTATATGGTTGAGCAGAATATTTTCCATGGGACCAGCCAAGAATTAGTTGAATTGTGACCTGGCACTCTGGCCAGTTTGGTCATATAATCAACCAGCCAAACTCAGCTGATCAGCCGATTTAATTGAAAAATCAATGAATAAGTCCCGGTTTTATGAAACCATCTCAGCCATAATACTAATATAAACTTCAAAATGTTGATGACAAAGCATGAATCTAAGACCTTATATATATATATATATATATAAATGAGTTAAAGAGGTAATTCAAAGATATTGAATGCATTCAATTCTCTCTCATTAAATCCAAATTTAAGTTATCAACTTGCATTCATGTTCATTGAATCATATATTTAAATCATTTTTTGTTTCTTCTCATCATTAAGTTCTATTAATTAAATCCATACTTTATAAATTAATAATTTCAATAACATAAAAGCTTATACTTTTAAAATCTACCTAACAAAAATAGTGTTTTCATCAAGATGGTGATAAGAAATTAAGTCATTTTGGGTTAAATGGGTTAATCCATGTTGCCATGATTAAATAATAAAATTAAAAAATTAAAAAATTAAAAATAATTGGGAACATTTTTAATATACATATTAAACAATAATAAGTATGATAAATAAGAAATGTTTTTATTAATGATGGAAATGGAATGTAAAATTTAGAACCAATTGGAAATAAAAATATTTTTCTATTCTCTATAATTAAATCCTATATTTAAAATATATTTTTCTCATCATTAAATTCTAGTAATTAAATCCACAATATTATTTTTAATAATATAAAAATAAATATTTTGAAACATAATTTGAAAACAAAACCATTTTCCCTCCCAGTGGTGGGTAATCAATTCGACCATTTGGGGTCAAAAGGATTAACAAATAATGCCATAATTAAATAATAAAAATTAAAATAAATAACTATGAAATGTAAGAAGTATTTTTATTAATGATGAAAATAGAATGCCAAATTCAAAATCTACCAAGAAATGAAATGATGTCATAGTCAAATAATAAAATTTTTAATAATAAAAAATATAAAGAATTACAAAAAAGATAGAGAAAATTTTGAGTACATATCTAATGTTATATATTTATAAAAAAATAAAATATTGGGTACATCTCTAATATCGTGCATTCATTATATTGAACAAAAATAAGTTTTATACATAAGAAATAATTTTATCAATGATGGAAATGTAATACAAAATTAATGTTAACCTAGAAATTAAACAATTTTTTTTAGATGGTGGGCTAGTGGTTTGAGTCAAATGATACCATAGAAAAACAATTAAGAGTGATAAATAAAAAATATTTTATATAATATAAATGAAATATATAATTTAAAGGGAAAATTATAGTCAAAGTCGGTTGTATATTTAAAATTAGGTTGCAGGTTGGTCAAAAAACCAACAAAACTCTGACAACCAGCTCTACATTTCAAACTATAAAAGCCCCCGCCATGTTATTGGAGGCTTATGTGGCTGTTGCCAACATAGGACTCTTAGTCCATGTTGGACACAACAAAAAACATATATCGAAAATATGTTTTAAGTTTCCCTCTCACTCCTTTTGTCTCTCGATCTCCCTCCCTTCTCTCTCACTCTCACAGTCATCTCTCGATGTCCTTCTCCCTTTGCCTCTCCCATTCTCTCAGCTTTGATCTATAGACAAATCAAAACCTACCTCTCTCTCTCTCTCCCTCTCTCTCTATTGTTCTCCCTCAATCTTTCTCATTCTTATCTCTCATTCTTCCTCTCGGTCAATATCTCCTTATTCCTCAATCTCTATCGTTATCCAGTTGGTGTAAATTTCATAGCTAAGAGCTTCTTGTGATTTTTTATTAAATTGGTGTAATAATTTTTTGACCATACCAAGTTGGTCTCACGTTCTTTTATACGATCTGATTAATACCATATAAGTATGTAAGAAAATTACAAAAATGAGAGAGGGAGCGGGAGAGAAACTAAGGGAGAACGATAGAGATTAAGGGGGAATTGGAGATCGACCGAAAAAGAGAACGGGAGAGATTGAGGGAAAACGATAGATAGAGAGAGAGAGTGAGAGAAATTGATATAGAGAACATAAATACAGAAACCAAAAACCATTTTTCTTTATTTTCAAATCACATAATCGTTGAGCAGATAAAGATGATTGTGTGTGTGTGTGTGTGAGAGAGAGAGAGAGAGAGAGAAAGAGACTAAAAACCCTTTTTTTATTTTCCAACCATCCAACATTAAAGGGCAATTTCAGTATAAGCTTTTTGTTGTGTCCAACATGGATTAAGAGTCCCATGTTAGCAATAGCCACAGAAGCCTTCAGTTACATGGCGAGGGTTTTTATAATTTGAAATGTAGAGCCGGTTGTCAGAGTTTTGTTGGTTTATGGACCAACTTGTAGCCTAATTTTAAATGTACAACCGACTCCAACTATAATTTTCCCTAATTTAAAATTAGTCTAAAAGCAAAGTTATTTTCTTATCTAAATGTTTGTCAGTGACCTAACCTTTTAGAAAAACCCATGATGTCATAATTGAATAATAAATATTTAAGTTTATCTTTAATCGTATTGTTACTTTTGTTAATTTTCAATTTCTATTTTAGTTATGATATATCTAAAAAGAGTCCCAAAAGATATGATACGCCCGATAGGGGGCGTATCGTATCGATTTTTTGAACCTTGATTGTCACCATAACATAGTCAATCTGTAATCATAAGTTTCTTTTTTTCTTTAATCCAAAGGCAATAAAATTTATTTCATAAAAACAAGGTTCTAAATATCTATACTCCCAATATGCCGATAGAGGCGTATCAGGCAGTATCGATACTTTTTTTTCAAATATGGTTCAGGGAGGCGGTTTAAGGTCGTCCACCCCGTGAACTGGTCAAAACTCTGATACACCCTCTTTAGGGGCGCATTGGGGTGCTCCCGACATGATACATACGGGCCGATACGTATCAATTTTTTGAACATTGCTTAAAAACAATTTACATCTCATCTAGAGTAATAGACCTGACGAAATCTGGAGGAGTTGACTGGGTCATAACACGATTGTATCTAAAAGCATGATTAATTAGCCCATGGGCTAAGCGATTACAAGAGCAAGATGTATGAATAAAGATGGTTGAAACAAAGCAAGAAGCAAGATGTCTACATCCCAGAATGGTAGAATGTAATCTCCAAGGAGGGTATGCACCTAGGGCTGTTCACGGGTCGGGTTGGATCGATTTACTGATGTTTTTCCAACTGACCCGACCTGGTCGGGTTACCTGAAATTGAAACCGAAACCGACCCTGTGTTAAGCATAACCGACCTGATCGGTTTGAGTCGGGTTGGGTCGGTTTCGATTCTACTTAGTGGTGACTTAGTTGCTGTACAAGTTAGGTTGTAACTAGGATAAAACAACTTAGTTAAGTAGGAACTAAGTAGGAAGTAACTACTAAGTCGGTTCGGTCATCGATTTATGTTTTTTATAACTCGAAACCAATCGATGCTGAAGAAAACCCGACTGACTTAGGTTGGGTCGGTCGGGATTGGTCAGTTTGGTCGGGTTGGGTCTTCTTATGAACAACCCTATCTGCACCCGAAGAGAGAATGTCAATAATGTGCTTTGCATCACTTTTGATGATGAGAGCAACGATGCCCATTGCAATGGCACATCTCAAACCTTCCAAAATTGCTAAGGCTTCAGCTTCTGCAAGGGAAGAACATTGGAGGGGAGCACATCTTCCCAAAATGAAATCTCCATTGTGATATCTAATAACAATTCCTAATGTTGAGTGAGAAACACTCCACACACCATCCGTATTAATTCTTAGGACTCCAGTTGAAGGTTTGATCCACCCCTGAAACGGACGAGTTGTGCTGATCTAAGAGTGAACATTGTTAGTGTTTGAATCTGAAGCAGCAGCTCTGGAAAGTAAGGCACAATTACCTTCAATGGCTGCAAGCAAGGTTCAAAGTATCAATACATAACGACCCGTATTGGCCGATACGTATCGTGCCGATGGCTTCCCGATACACCCCTCCAGGGGTTGTATTGGGTCAGGCACTGGTTCAGAGGGTGGTCAAGCCTTAAATCGACCCCTCTGAACCAGTTTCAAAAAAATAAATAAAAGCTAAAAAAACAAGTATCGATACAGGCCGATACGCCCTACTGGCGTATTGGCCAGTGTCGATACTTTGAACCTTGGCTGCAAGCGTTTGAATTGGATTAATAGGGTGTTGCTCAAAAATCACTTGGTTTCCTTGCTTCCAAATGAAAACCACATTACAATTACCCCCCGAGCAAACATTGGAAAGCAAGAATGTTGATATCTTGTTTTGTCAATCTGTCTCCAATTCTATAACCAATAAAGTAAATTACCGTTATGAATATTCTTTGTCCGGATATCCAAAGAGGCAAACCAGATAGGTTGAACGACTGGATAGTGAAATAAGAGGTGATCCATAGTCTCATCTGATTCTCTGCACAGGTAGCAAGTTGCTTCGATCTTAGTTGATCTTTTTGCCATTTTTGCATTAACTGAAAGAGCTCCCTTACAGCATCTCCATAAAAACATCTTGACACGGGGAATTAAAGTTTTCATTTTCCACAGTTCTTTCCAGCTAAGATTTTCACAAACCCAGTAAGCATGAGAAGATTCTGAAACATCTTGACACAACAATTTATATCCGGAGTTGCAAGAGTACCGTCCATGGGGAGTAAGAGGCCAGATCAGCTTGTCTTTAGTCAAAGAATCCACTAGAGGGATAACAATCTTTGTAATTTGGTTAATAATTTCCTCATCTGAGAACAAACTTAAGAGTTGGATGTTCCACGTTCGAGAATTCTTATTAAAGAGCATGGGCACATTACAACAAGCAAGTTCCCAGTTAATTGGCTTTTCAATCAGCCCCTCAAGAATCCATAGATCCTTGAAAATATCTACTTCCCAATTGTTTGAGATTAACCATATGCATCCTTAATGAGATCCTCCCGACTAGACCACAACAATGAATGTGAATTCTTATGCTTTTGTTCCCATAAATTTGAAGAGTTGAGATACTTTCTGATGTAACCGTTTTCGGTCACGTACCATTTTTTGGGATGTGTAAAATTTTTTGGCTAAGTACCTCGTGTTTGACCTGGTGGCGACGTGCCTTGGTGATGAGCTACTTGGTGGCGAACTTCCCGGGGGAGAACTGCCTGGTGGCGAACTGCCTGGTGATGCTTCCTGGTGGCGAACTGGCCGATGGTGAATTGCCTGATGGCGAACTGCCTGATGGCGAACTGCCTGGTGGCGAACTGCCTGATGGCGAACTGCCTGGTGGCGCTGCCTGATGGCAAACTGCCTGGTGGCGAACTGCTTGATGGCGAACTGCCAGGTGGCGCTGCCTGATGGCGAACTGCCTGGTGACGAACTGCCTGATGGCGAACTGCCTGGTGGCGAACTGCCCGG
>NW_010729096.1:1389397-1420868 GCF_000365185.1 Nelumbo nucifera | reverse complement strand
ATCCGGCCAGGTCGCGCAGGCCGCGCTAGGCCAACCAGACCGGTGCCCGGGGGGGACCAACTTGGTAAGTTGTTGCCTGGGGGCTTGCCTAGTTGTCACGAGGTGCCACGTGTCGCAACTTCACTGGAGGGCCAAATCTGCCCTCATCACTTTCTTTAGGCTGCGTTTGGAAACAATGCAAATAAGTGTGAATGCAAATGTTTAGAGTGTAAAATGGTTCATATAAATTGCAAAATTGGGTTATTTTTCCACTGACAAATTTACCTTCTTACCAAACAGACTTTTAGTTGTAATGGATGCAAACATGAATTCCAATAAAACATATGTTTTTTTTTAATCAAAAGCCCACTTGAATGCAAATTTACTTTTTTTTATTGATATACTTTTACATCTTATTATCAATATAAATATGCATTGGTCTGTCATTTATCAATGCATAAATGTAATATTACCAAACATAGACACAAATAAACCAAAACACAAATTTACCTTTGAACCGGGATTTACACTCTATTTGCATCTTTTTCAAACGCATCTTAATATTTTAACCGATAAAGAATAAGTTTCTGTAATCATAAGTTTCGGTTGTTGCTTTACAAACTTATCTTTATCCTTAGATATTTCACAAATTCATTAAAAAAAAAAAAAGAAATAAGTCATCATGGTGGAAGCTGCTAGGACACTTTTTGTTGGGAGCATATCCTAACTCGGGAGGGGAAAGCCATACGCTAAAATAATGTTTCTGGCTTTCTGCGTTGCCTTTGTGGGTTGGGCTTTTTCAAGCCACGTGCTCTGATCTAACACACTATAAAGATAAAAGCCAGATATCCTATTTGCTACTTCTTTTAAATTAATAAAAATAAAAAGACACGAAGAAAGAACAAAAAGAAAAAAAAGAATTACAAATTAGAATTTGGGTTGTTGAGATTTTGCCTTGTCCTAAACCACTAGACTTATTAGCTAGCACTACATGTCGTTTTTAGGTATATATCATATCTTTTCGGTACCATAGCGAAAAATTTTAAAAAGAATAAACGTTACAAGTTGATATTTTGGAAGGGTTTAAAAAAGTTGGTTAGCCTAATCCTGTTTGGATTTACACCAAGACTAGACTGAGCAGGTATTAAAAAGAAATTGCTTTTAGAATCAGGGATTTAACAAAGCATTTTTAGTTTCACCTTTTGAAAAAAAAAAAGAAAAAGAAAACTACCAACAACAAAAATATGGTTTATTTATTTTGTTTCAATTTTTTTTTAACTTATTTGTGAAGCCCAATTTTGTTGAAATTATAACAATAAAAGTGACTCAAATTAGATAACACCCTCTAAGTTTGGTGGTTCTCTGTTGGCAACATAGAGATCAGATTCAGTCCTCGCAAGACTGTTCATACTGTATTTACCAACGTTTTCGAACGCTGATGACCCAGATGGTCGGAACGTTCGGCCCGGGAACCGTCCAGGCAACCGGTTCCGTTTTACCCAAAACTTGAAATCTAGTAAAAAATCATTGAAAAATTCAACAAACAGTTGACTTAGGCAGTCGAACCATCGACCCATCGACCCGTTCAACGATTTTTAACCTTTTTATTTTTTTAATTTTGCTGTCAGAACGGGCCGTCCGTTTGAACTGGATGGTCAAACCGTTAACCCAAAAACCAGTGACCAAAACGGTTCCATTTCTGGGTCGTTTTTTAAAACATTGGTATTTACAAGCACTTGCAATCATGTATTGGGAATATCTCCATATTTATATGTTTTTATTCATCAAGAGATATTCCCAATGGACAGCTACAATTAGCAATGAATACGGTGTGAGCACGGTCTTATTGAGGAGTAATGATAGAAAAAAAAAAAACTTGAAATATGATAACATAAACACCAATGGTAATTGGTTTATCCTTTTGATATCTAGCTTGTCCTTTCTAGGTATAATGATAAAAAAACTTGAAATATGATAGACAAATCCTGTGGTATCGAAAAGGCATGGTATTTGCAAAACTTTAATAAATCAAAAGCCTATATGAATTTAAAATGGGAAACCAGATTCAGTAGTGTAAAATCCGTTTGAACAGCCATTATAGCTTTGCATTGGGAATATCTCCCCATAAAATAATGCACAGAAATACAAAAATATTCCCGATGCAAGACTATTCGAATGGGCCTTGCGGCACCGATGCCGATTTTTTTGAATGGATACCAATTGAGCTATTTTGTTACGTTCATAATTTAGGAAGATAGGAAATTAAAATGAAACACCATCTGTCTTTATCTATATTCAAAAAGAAAAAAGGAGTTCCAATTTATCTATAGTATATAGAGAAAGATATTTGTCTTGGTTTGGTTTTGGTGTAGCCATTCGGGATTTAGGGGTGTTTCGGTTCAGTTATCCGAATCATGTGTTATTTTGAAATCAAATCGTTGTAATTGGATTTGTTTTTTAGTTTTTTTAAATATAAATATATATAATATTATAAATATAAATATATATAATATAATAATCGTTGATGTGTGGGTTTTCTGTTTGGTACCATTGTTCCAGGAAATGTTTTCAGCACCAATACCCATTATTCACTACCACCTCACATCCATATTGACATCAAAGAAATGTATCTCCAGGAAATGCTAAATTTGACGTTGCTCGAAGTTATGCCTTTCCGATTTCCAAAATATAACTTAAAATAAAAAAATGATTTCAAATAAATACTCACTTTCTGAAGCACCATTTTTTTCGATATAACACTGATATAGCACCCTTTTCTGAAGCAACGGCAACATGACAAACAAACGCATATATACACACATCAGTTAGTTCGATTAATCATCGGTTTTACTTTAGATTGACCGAAAACTGAATTGATAATACCAGTTTTTTTCCAAAACTTCGAACCAAATGATTCGGTTTCATTTCCTGTTCGACTCAATTCGATTCTTGTTGAACACCCTTGAAGGCCATAAACATAAATTTGATTATATAATATTATTTTATATTTTCAACCTTTATTTTTATAATTGCACACGTGGGATAGCATTGCCCTCACACTAGATAGAAGTCTTTACCCAAAAAAATGGAGGAAATAAAAGCGTCGATGCACCAAGCGTTGTCAATTTTCAGGTTAGGTCAGATTAACAATTGGACATTATAAAAAAGCTTCTCTGCCAAATGCATGTCAAGAAATCCACAGAAAGGTTCCACCCGTACATTTTGTAGCAGTCGTTATATTATACAACTAACGAGGTCCCGTGCGATGCACGGTAAAATTTAAAAACTATTGAAAGAAAGTAATTCATAGTAAAATAATAGGGTAATTGTCCAAAACTCATAATGCCTTTTCGGTATTTCTCTCAAACTCACTATAAGCTCTTCAAAATGTATAAAACTCATCATGTGAGTGAGTTTTTATTTTCCAAAACTCACCTCCCTCGAAGCATCGTTAATATGAACTTGTCCACACCAACATAAATACAATTATCATTACCAAATTACCCCTGATTAGCGAATTAGAGAAAAAAAAAAGATTCATTTAAGGTTTCTCTCTCTCTATCTCCGGCAGTCGTCGACTGCAATAACCACGGGAACTGGCCGAGAAGCTGCCACTGTCAACCATATATCCCGGTGAAGGATTTCAGTGTTTTTTCTTCAAAGAATAAGAAACGTGAATAGCTTAGGAGTATTGAAACCCAAAAGTTCCGGCAGTCGTCGACTGCAATAACCACGGGAACTGGCCGAGAAGCTGCCACTGTCAACCATATATCCCGGTGAAGGATTTCAGTGTTTTTTCTTCAAAGAATAAGAAACGTGAATAGCTTAGGAGTATTGAAACCCAAAAGTTCTTGACCTTGCAAGACCTTCTGGAGCCTGAAAGTCTGAAAATTCTGTTCCATTAGGAACTGGAAAATCTGGTTTGGATGAACCAGGTGCAGAAAAACTACTGCAAGCTGAAACTGGACCCAATGGCTCAATCTCCCCTGTAGAAACCCTATTATGTCGATTTGTCTCAAGATCATCATCCCACCTCACCATGCAATAGGCATCTCCATTTTGAGCCAGGCCATCTAACAGGATCCATATCATTAATTCCAGTTACCAGACCAGTGTATCTTCGCTCTACTGCATATTCAGTTTCAAACCTCATTTTGAACTTCATTCCAATAAAAAATGGTTGATTAAGGCTCTTATGAAATTTACGGAAGGGAGCTATGAACTTAGACTGGCTTGCCCATGGATTATAGTAAATGTTGAATACACTCTTTGTGGACATAGCACTGCCCACAGCTGTGAGAGTCCCACCATTCATGATCTGGCTACAGAGAACTGGAAAAGGAATACCACCTTTCACTTGAGCAGCTCTCCGCATTTCCAATCTCAATTCCCCATTGTCACCTCTGAAAAAGAGGACAGCATCCCTAGAGTCTTATTGACAAATGCACTCCATCCAGTTGTAAGCAAATGTCCCCGTGGCTGATCCCTGTAGATGTGTCGGAACTTCCACTCTACACCATGTAAATCTTTTGCTACAAGCTCTTGGGATGGTCTTTGTTGCTTATAATCCAAAGGGGGGAAGTAGTCTTCGGCGGCTCGTCGAGGAACGGAGAACCCTCCATGAGTGCTCGTATCAGAAGCAGTGAGGGTTTTGCAAAACATGTGAGGCGTTGTCAGCTTGGCCGAACCTTCAATTTCCTCGTCTTCACCATCAGCTTCCATATTTCACTCAGCAGTTTATGCTCAATCTCAATTTCAGGAAGCAGAGAGACCTGTGCGTAAACTTCATCTGTGGCAACTTCCGCATGAAGCTTGACGTTGACGACGTGGTAGAATACATGAGGCGGAAGATTATAAACCGTCACCGTAAATTCCGAAATATTTTCCAAGTGCCCTTGCAGCAAGTAAACAACAACACTTCCTTTCTTCGGCAATGACATAAGCGACCCCGCACAAGCATGCCAGAGCTCCTAACAGACACCTGCCGCCGATGACGATGAACATAATGAAGCTGACATGGAAGACGCCGACGACGAAGAAGAAAGCAACAAGATTGAAGCGGGTCTACTCTCGACCACCACCGCCAAAGCGGCATCCTCGTCGTCAGTGACGGTGTTGAGATCAATAACACTCCCCATGAAACCAGAACCCCTAGAAATCAAATGAGAGAAAGCAAAAAGCAGCGGAACAGTAGTAGTGGTGCTGGGTTGTGGGGAACGTGATGGATAAACAATGGTGTCTGCATCTGCATCGCACCCAGACCCTGAGAGGCCTCTGCTTAACCCACACAATTGCTGCTTGAGAAAGGAAAGTTCTCTGATTCGGATAAGCTGCAATTGCCGCTTGAGCTAGGTATTCAAAGTTCTAGGTGTAATTTCTGTTTTTATCGTTTTATCTATATATTTTATATTTTTTATGAAGGGTAAAATGGCAATATATTAACTCAAGTCAGTGACATCCGAGTTTTTAGACATTTTGAAAAGTTATGGTGAGTTTAAGAGAAATGCTGAAAAGTCGTGGTGAGTTTTAAACAATTTCCCAAAATAATAAGATCGAAGGAAAATAATTCATAGTAAAATAATTATGGTTCATTGATAACTTGTATTTTGATACCTCAAGGGCAACATTTTAGGGAGATTTTAGGCCGTAAAATAGTCAAAATACCTCATTTTCCCAATTAAATTCAATGTTGTCACGTCTGAGGGTCTCTGTGCAAATCTTGTAGAAAATTAGGGAAGTTTCATGACTGAAATGCAATTTTTTGGAAGCTGGTGTGAAGTCCAACTGAGAGAGCGGGTGTTTTTGTGAAAAATTGAGCACAAGAAGGTGCCTCTTATTTACTAAACCCAGAATGACACCCCTTCTACTGTTACTACTGCCACTTCTAGAATCGGATCCCAACCATTTTAATTCAGTTTTAGATTTAACTTATGGTCTCTAATTTCCAGTCTAATTTTTAATTTTTGCTTTGATTCTTTTCTACAGATCTAGAATTCGGCGAGGTAATACAGAAAGGCCTAGTTTGAGAAGTTCAAGGGTCAAAGGAGAGATCTGGAAACTACTACCTCTGATCGGATTACAGACTTTTTCATTTAATTTCTTTTATTTACTTATTTATTTTTGTGCACTTTTCGCTTTCAGCAGTGTTCGAATCTTATTTTTAATGAATTCCAATTTAATTAATTAAAGTTTTGTGATTCTGCAACGTCCCTTTGTGTTCTTTTATCCAGATTAAAATTTGTAATGATTTTTCCCTCGCTTCCCTATGGATACGACATGTTCTCACCATTTACTGTGTTTGTAATTGTTATGAGAAACAGAGAAACTTACAAATATTAAAACTGGTATTCCAAAGTCATTAACGACAAGCTTCCGGATACACCAAGTTCTTGGCACCGTTGTCGGGGAAGCAACGGAGAAATTTTTTTATTTGCTTTGTCTAGATCTGTTTCATTATTTTTTTATTTTTGTTTAATTACTTCATCTATAATCTCATTTTAATTTTTGTTTATCTTTCATTTTGTAGGATGTAAAAGCAAAAGGTGGGGCACCAGAGCATTGCTAGACTGTTGAAGAAAAAGAGAAGAGAAGAGAAGAGAAATTGGATTGCGTTTCAAGTATAGTCGTCCTAATTTAGACTTGTATTTTTTATTTTTATTTTTGAACTTCTTTTTTTTGGGTAAAATAGTGTTTTTGATTTTTTAGTTATTTTTTTTATATAGATCCGATTTATTTCATTATTTTTTTAGTATTATTTTTCCGTCATTTTGTTTTTAGATCTTGTTTTTTTTTCTTTATTTTAATTTCTTGAGTGAATTTCTATTTTATTAGGTTTTTTTTTAGTTTTTTAGATAAAAAACTAAATTCACTTCGTTTATTTTATTTTATTTTTTATTGCAGCATAATCTTCTTTTTTTTATTTTCAGTTTAATCCTTAGAGTAGCAGTTTTTTTGTTAGAATTTATTTTTGTAATTGTTAATATTTTTTTTCTTAGCATAATTAATTATTATATTTTCTGTTTTCTATAATTATTTATTGCTTTATTTAATTTCCCTTTAATTAGTTAATTAATTGAATAAGAAATTGTTAATAAGAAATTGTTCCGATTTTTTAATTTGAGTTTAAATTTCAAATTTCGAATTTCAAAAAAATAAAAAAATTCAAAAAAAAATGATTAACATTTTAAAATTTTCGCATTTGCATTCCAACATTTAGGGTTTGATATGCTAGAGCATGCATCATATAGGATTATTTAATTGTTGAAATTATTTTATTAGTTGTGAATGTATTAGGTTTTCTTTTTTTATTATTATTTTAATTGCTTCTTTTGGTTAATTTATTTTATTATTTTATGTAAATTTGTTGAATTGCATATTAGAAACAATTGTTCATGCATTGTAATTAGTTGCATTTATTTTGTTTATTGTGTTTTTTCGTTAACCCATTTAAGGGCAGTCCAACTTAAATAAGATAGGGTGGGGATTTCATCACCCTTCCTTGGCCCAAAAACCATCACCCTTCACATGCAGTCCACCCTAAACCCAAATTTAAAATTTGAATAGAAGATCCTTTAGGGAGCCTCACATTTGGTTCAAAAGTGTGCTGATTTTTCGGGAAGCTTGTAATTACTTTCCATAACCGACGGTTAATATCTAAGGAAAGAGGTTAAACGGCTAAGCCTAAGCGGGTTTTGTGGTTACTTAATTAGGTCCTTGCGAGAGCAAGGGGAGCCTCCCACATCTCCACCTCTTACCTGGCTAAACAAAGGAAGTGGCGTAATTCCATGTAAACCTAGGAGGATTCACATTGGTTAAACCACTAGTTTAGGGAACCTTAGGTCACCCCGTGGGTCGTGTGTTTGAATTTCTTGCATTTTTGTTAAAATTTAAAAATGCAAATTTGAATTTAAGTTTTAGAAATTTAAATTTCAAAATCTAAATTTGAATTTAAATTTCAAATTTCAAAAAAAAAGAGAAAACAAAAAAATCAAATTTGAGTTTAAATTGTAGAATTTAAATCTCAAAATCTAAAATTGAAATTAAAATTCAAAATTTAAATAAAAAAAAATAAGAAAAAGGGGGTTAAAACAAAATAAAATGAATTCAATGGCCGGAGTTTGTGGAATGAGAAACTACTTCCAACTTGAGCCACGGATAGATTGGAACCATGTGTCCCAACAACTGGATAAGATTAAGGGGATGGCCCAAAGATTTGATCAAGTCCTTGCATTTTGTCAACAAATTGGCCCATATGCAACCTTGTCATCCTGCCCAACATGTTCCATCTGTGCAAGCCTGACCCATCATGTTAGCTAGTGCCCTGTGGCGAGCCCATGTCAATCAGTCATTCCAATTTCGCATATTGGACCCAGGCCCAAGAACCCACCTTGCCAGATGTGCACTCTCAATGGTCTGAAGCCCAGACTCAATGTGAGTACAATAATTACCCTAGGACTCAATCGGCTCAGCCATGTCAAACCTCCCCTCAACCTTATCAAACCGATTCACTCAATGATAGGTTTTTGCAACTCTAACAACTGATCTTAGCTCTACAACAACCTATCCCAAGATTAGAGAGCCAAGCAATTCAGCTCATGGAAGCTAATATGCGGTGGGAAAATATTCAATGCTTGGTTAGCCAATTGTAGACCCCAGAAACGAATCCCTAGGTCTTCCCTAATACCAAGATCTTACAACCTCTAATGTCCCTTACTTAGAAAATGTCGAAAAATCTCAACTCCTCAAAGGGAGGGAAAGTGTGAAGACCTGTATGAGTCTGGAAGTCCTTCTGCCTACCCAGAACAAGATTGTTGTATAATAAATGTAAATAGAAACCTTAGAGAAACCGAACTGGTCATAGCGGATGACCCAATGAAGGAAGTTAATGTTTTAACAAAGTCTCCACACCCATTATGGTCTTACTCTACTGTTGAACCTCTCCTAGAGCTAAAGAGGGAACCACCCATGCCTTCTCTTGAATCTCCTCCACAACTAGAATTAAAACCCTTGTCGGATTCCCTTAAGTATATGTTTTAGGACCTAACCAAACACTACCAGTAATTATAGCAGCCGATTTAACCCCTATACAAGAAGAGAAACTGACTGATGTCTTAAAAGAGTATAGGGGTGTCATTAGTTGGTCGGTGGCTGACCTGAAAGGGATTAGTACTTCCATTTGTATGCACCATATTTATATGGAGGAGGGTGCCAAACCTAGTAGGGAAATGCAAAGGCGGTTGAACCCAAATATGAGAGAAGTGGTTGGATGCAGGAATTATCTACCCAATTTCAAATAGCAATTGGGTAAGTCCTACACAAGTGGTGCCTAAGAAGGGTGGACACACCGTGGTCACCAGGGATCAAGGTGAAGTGATCCCCACCCGGCTTACCATGGGATGGTGAGTATGCATCGACATCAGGAAACTCAATGCCGTCGCAAAAAAAAAGACCACTTCTCTCTGCCCTTTATTGACCAGATTCTGGAAAAAGTTGTAGGGCAGACATATTTATGCTTCTTATATGGGTATTCTAGGTATAACCAAGTAGTCATTTACCCTGAAGACCAAGAGAAAACTACTTTCACCTGTCCATATGGCACATTTGCTTTCTGAACAATGCCATTTGGATTATGTAATGCACCAGCAACCTTCTAAAGGTGTATGATGGCAATTTTCTTGGAAATGGTAGGCGGCTTTCTGAAAATGTTTATGGATGATTTCTTTGTCTTCGGGGATTCCTTTGAAACTTGTCTCGAACACTTACGAAAAGTTCTTCAACGATGCATCAAGACAAACTTGATACTTAGTTGGGAGAAGAGTCACTTCATAGTCCAACGGGTATTGTCTTAGGCCACATAATTTCCAAACGAGGGATTAAGGTAGATAAGGCAAAAGTTGGCCTAATCTCTAAACTCCCACCTCCCACTTCTATCAAGTAAATCCGCTCATTTCTCGGACATGCTAGTTTCTATCATAGGTTCATTAAGGACTTTTCCAAGATCTCTAGGCCTCTATTCAATCTTTTGGCGAAGGATGACCCATTTAATTTCGACAAGGCTTGTCTTAAGGCTTTTGATTATCTGAAAGAGACACTAACCAAAGCCCCAATTCTTCAACCTCCCAACTGGTCGTTGCCTTTTGAAAAAATGTGTGAGGCCTCTGACTACGCTATCGGAGCAGTTTTGGGACAAATGGTGAATAAATGTCCTGTGGTAGTATATTATGCTAATCGCACCCTATCTAAGGCTTAGTTGAATTACACCACTACCGAGAAAAAAATTGTTAGCTTTAGTCTTTGTAAAAGTTTTGCCCGTACCTATTGGGCACCAAAGTGGTTGTTTACTTTGATCACTCGGCCTTAAGACATTTGTTGTCTAAGAAAGAGGCCAAACCTAAGCTCATCAGATGGATCCTTCTTTTGCAAGAATTTGACCTTAAGATTCGGGAGAAAAAGGGATCTAAAAATGTAGTAGCTGATCATCTGTCTCAAATTCAAATTTAAAAGAGCGAGCCCGTCCACAATTATTCCTTCCTAAACGAGCACCTCTTATCTGTCTCTCATAATACTCCCCCGTGGTACGCTCATATTGTCAATTACTTAGCAGTAGGTAAATTTCCAAGGGGTGGTCTAAGAATGAGAAGGACAGATTCTTTTCTCAACTCAAATACTACTTCTGGGAAGATCCCGAGCTATTTTGTATCTGTTCAGATCAAGTGATCCGACGTTGTGCCCCCGAGTCTGAACACCAAAGCATCCTCAATTTTTGTCACACTCTCGCTTGTTGAGGGGGGGGGGGACTTTTCGGGAAAGAAAACTGAAGCCAAGGTTCTGCAAAGTGGTTTTTACTGGCCATGTTTATTTAAGGATGCCCATGCCTTTAGCCAAAATTGCCTAAGATGCCAATCTGTCGAGAATATGTCCCGTAGAGACAAGATGCCACTTAACCCTATTCCAGCTGTAGAAATATTTGATGTCTGGTGTATTGATTTCATGGAACCGTTTCCGCCATCATCCGGTCATGAATACATCCTGGTGACCATTGATTATGTGTTGAAATGGATTGAGGTGGTAGCAACCCGGACCAAAGACCACAAAGTTGTTCAAAAGAACATTTTCTCTAGGTTTAGGTGCCCGCGAGCAATCATTAGTGATGGGGGGTCACACTTTATTAATGCGCAGTTCCGTGCTTTGCTATGCAAATACGGAATCACCCATAAGATAGCAACCCCCTACCATCCCCAAATGAATGGTCAAGTGAAAGTATCTAATAGGGAAATTAAAAGTATTCTGCAAAAGTCCATTAGGCCCGACCGAAAAGATTGGTCCGATAGACTGGACGATGCACTTTGGGCTTACCGGACTACTTACAAAACTCCCATTGGAATGTCTCGTTATAAGTTGGTTTTTAGTAAAGCATGTCATCTTCCCATTGAATTAGAACATCAGGCTTATTGGGCCATCAAAAAGTTTAATCTAGATTTAGGGCAAGCTGGATCCCACCGAGCCCTACAATTAAGTGAACTAGAGGAATTGTGCAATGAGGCCTACGAAAGCTCGCACATTTATAAAGCCAAAACAAATGCCTTCCATAATAAAAACATTTCAAGAAAAACTTTTGAACCGAATCAAAAGGTATGGCGCACATTTACAAAGCCAAAACAAAAGCCTTCCATAATAAAAACATTTCAAGAAAAACTTTTGAACCGAATCAAAAGGTMTGGCGCACATTTATAAAGCCAAAACAAAAGTCTTCCATAAAAAAACATTTCAAGAAAAACTTTTGAACCGAATCAAAAGGTCTGGCTTTTTAATTCTAGGCTGCGTTTATTCCCTAGTAAATTAAGGTCTAGGTGGAACGGGTCGTTTATTATGGAAAAAGTGTTTCCGTATGGTGTAGTGAAAATTGTTGATCCAAAGAATAGAAGCACATTCAAAGTCAATGGTCAAAGACTTAAACCATATGTGGAAGGATTCTCTAAGAGCGGAAAGATTGACAAGATAGGCTTAAGTAATCCAAAGAGAAGTGAGTAAATGCGTCTGGCTGAAGATGTTAAACTTAGCACTGGTTGGGAGACAACCCAACGTAGTTTTTAGTGTTTCTGCTGTTAGGATATGAGTTTTTCTTTTTTTTTATTTGAGACCAGTTGGCAGACCTTGAACCGCTTTGGAAAATCCTCTTGATTGTTCTCTTTGGCCCAAGTCCCTTTGCAACATTTTAGTTATGTCATTATAGATAATGGCACTTAAGTTGGGGGGTGAGGAAAAAGAGAGAGAAAAATTAAAAAAAAATTGAGAAGCTAAGCCTTTAAATATGTAGAATTAAAATTTCACTGAAAAAAAAAACTCCATTAAAAAATATTCACAAATAGAAAAAGTTGAGGAAAGTGATAGAAGAATATTGAATTTTGTAAAAATTGGTAATGAGTGATAGGAGTCAAAATCAGTCATATTTGAATATTGTCAAAACCGGTCATATTGGTAATGAGTGATAGGCCTTCCATCAAATTTACTTTTATTTAGTTTAATTTTTGCTTTGTTTCTTTTTTGTAGATCTGGAATTCGGCCAGGTAAGATGGAAGGCCTAGCTCGAGAAGTTTGAGTGTCAAAGGAGAGATCTGGACATTGCTACCTCTGATCGGATTAGAAACTTTTTTATTTATTTATTTTTATGCACTTTTCACTTTCAACAGTGTTTGAATCTTATTTTTAATTAATTAAAGTTTTGTGATTCTACAACTTTCCTTTGTGTTCTTTTATCCAGATTAAAGTTTGTAACGATTTTTCCCTCGCTTCCCTGTGGATACGACCCGTTTTCACCATTTATTGCGTTTGTAATTGTTATGAAAAATGGAGAAACTTACAAATATTAAAACTGGTGTTCCGAAGTGGTTAACGACACGCTTTTGTATACTCCATTAATTAAACCACAATTGTTGTTAATAAATTGTTATTAATTTGTAATTAAATTTAAATAATTGTTATTAGTTAATAGTAAAATAAGTAAATTACTATTTATGATAAGTAATTGAATGGCGAAGGAGTGGGTTCAGGGTAGAGACCATATTCCCCATCCCCAAGATCCCAACCCTAATTTTGAAACAAATCCCCATCCCCGACCCCGACCACAGCTAGGGATAAAAGTTATCCTCCATCCCTGATCCCAAACGAATACAGATTTCCTGTGGGGACCTAAACATCAAATTTTTTAATTAAAAGTATTTTTTTGGAAAATAAAATTACTTAAAATAAAGAATAATTTAAAATATAAATAATATCTTAAATATATTTTGCTATATATAATGTAAATAATCTATACTATATATATAAAGCAAAGCAGTTCATGTCAGCTACCCTCTCCTTTCTCCAAACCTCATTCCTCCTTATCTCTCTCTCTCTCTCTCTCTCTCTCCTTTCCCCTTCCCACCACTCCCATTTTGCCAATTCAACACCATTTCTCTTCATTCCTTAATTAATTAAGTAAGATAGCAAAATTAGTCAATTTACTTTTAATTATGTAATTAAAGTTAATTAAATTTTTTAATTAAACATATTTTTTTAAAATAGATTCACTTAAAATAGAGGAAATTTTTAAAATATAAATAATATTTTTATATATTTTGATGTATATATAATGTAAATAATATTTAATATATATAACCGATCGGGTCAATTCAAGGCATGGATTTCACTCTCCATCCCCATTGGGTTGGGGAGGTCGAGTACCCAACAATGATGAAGAAAATTGCCATCCCTAAGCAATTATGTTAATTAAACAATCTAACTAAATTTTATTAAGCAACCTAATAAATTAAAGGTTTAAAGTGTTAAAAATCCAGTACATTCATTAGTGTAAATTAAGTAATTATTATGGAAACTTATGATTAACCATTTTACTTTTAATTATGTAAATAAAGCTAATTAAATTAATTTATTTTCATTATGTAAATCATTGAAGTTATACAACCTAAGAATGGGGTTTTCAGGGTTTTAACTCAAGATTTTAATGCAACTCAAATGGTTATTGGCAATTGAAGAGGAATATGGAAATGGAAGATTGTTCAAAATCTTCTCTAAATACTTTATCAAATTTTAGAAGGAATCATAACTAATTTCTACTCTATGTATCTCACTAATGAGATCAACTATCCTAATATGGAAATGTAATGGACGATTAATTGATTACCATTATTCATGAGAGATAATTGTGCCAATTAAGGTGATTAGTTACATGAAGAGAGGGAGAGAGAGAGTTGAGCTAATTAAGGAAATTAGTTATGTGGGTAAAGAGAGTAAGACACGTGAGTAGTTGTAGGGGGGAGATATTATAGGTAATATATTTAGTTAATTAAGAAATTGAGAGAAAGAGTGTTGAATTGACAAAATGGAACTGATAGTAAGAAGAGAGAAAATCAAGGAGAATGTAAGATGGGGGTAATGGAGCAAGGAGAGGCATGGTGGGGTGACCTTTTACATCTCTGCCCCACAATACATCCCAACTGTATTGGGAGCATCTCCCAATGGCAAGTACAACGATATTTTTTCCGTACACGATTGGAATGTTGATGGGGCACTTGTGGGGTGACCTCTTTGAGGCGTAGATGTAAACTCATACAATAATACTGTAAATTGGGTTGTCCATAATTTCAAATATTTTCTTTCTTTCTTTTTTTTTTTGGGGGTGGTGGAGACCAGAGAGAGGGGGAGTCTAAAGCGAGTTCGGATCTCTTGCCCACGTCTACGCACACAACATTGCAGCCACATATGGAGAACATTTCATCCTCCTACATGGGAGAGATGTTCCCAATTCACGGGGTAGTGTGTTGTGGGTAGACGTAGGCAAAATTCTCGTAAGCAGGAGATCCGGAGTCATGTAAAGCTTAATTTCAAGATTTCAACCCGACCCAAATTGATCCACAACACAGTTATTGAAGTCTAAACCTCCTGCCTACACAAACTCTGTCTACGTCTACACAACTTTGTAGCCACAGATGAAGAACATCTCATCCTCTTATAGAGGGGGAGATATTCCCAATTCACAGGGATAATATGTTGTGGATAGACGTGGGCAGCCGGAGTCCAATTATTGGGCTCATATGGACGCCAAACCCAAAATAAATCCATTGACTTCGTATAACTTTTAATAGTTAGTAAAAAAAAATAGATCGGACGGTTACAATCATGTGATCTTTAATAAAGGAAGTAGGAAACCAATCCGATTGACTGACCTCCACGTGCACGCCTCTTATCGTTTTTTTTTCCCCTTTATTTTCACCTCATATCATTCGAATCGAATTTAGTTTGGCGCCCCACATGCATATTTCAGTGTGACATCGTGCATTGGAAATATCTTCCGCACTTATTACGGGGAAATGTTCCTAATATACCGTCGGGATGGAGAGTGAGGTGCATGTGAGGCGCCTATGGAATTCCTCCAAATCACACCGTCTCTTTTGTCTGCTATGAAAAGAGACCGGATCTACTCACACGTGGTGCCTCACATGCATATCTTTTTATGCATTGGGAATGTCTCCCGTATTTTTTTGATGAAAGATGTTTCTAATGCATGGTGGATGTGTTTCTAAACCGTCCATTTGTGAGGAGCAGATCCTGCTTCCTATGAAAATATGAAGATATTTGGCAGTTTGACGGCTGGGGAGTAGGAACCAAGAGCCAATGTTGTTGAACCTTTTAGGCACGACACATTGAGATCAAATCAGCCCTCTACAAGATTGCCCCCCACAACGTCCCACAGCACATTCATGTCGTGTATTGGG
Organism: Nelumbo nucifera; assembly: GCF_000365185.1. The sequence continues at coordinate 1,405,116 of NW_010729096.1, read as the reverse complement.
AACATCTCTTGATGATAATACCATAAATGATGATGTCATCATTAGAAGATGTTCCCAATACACGGCGGGGTCCGCGGGGATGTGCTATGGGACGTTGTGGGAGGCAATCTTGTGGGGGGCTGACTTGAACTTCGACACATTACCATACCATGGGCTAAAAGCATGGTTTTTGAACTACCATTGACCTGGATAGTCAAATCGTTCGGCTCAGAAACCGTCCAAGCAATCAGTTCCATTTTACCCCAAACCTGGTCATTGACCAAAAACCGTTAAATCAATCAACGACCCATTGACTGAGTGATCGAACCATCGACCTGTTCAATGTTTTTTTGCCGTTTTTATTTTTTATTTTTGTTGTTAGAATGAGCCATCAATTCAAACCGTTGACCCGAAAACCGGTGGCCATAATGGTTCTGTTTCCATGTCGTCTTTTAAAACCATGGTTAAAAGAGTAATTGCACAATATTTTTTTGGCAAAAAAACAAAAACATTAAGAGATTAATAGGTTAACGTGGATGTTGCCATGTTAGGTCCTAGCACCCAAAAAGTTTTCTCATCTAATATACCTATTTCTCTTTTTGGTAAATCATATCCTCTCCAAATCTATCAGTGATTGTTCTGAAGAGATATTTCCAATACACGATTGGGATGTGCTGTGGGGTGCATTCTGTGAGGCACCCATGTGAATTCAAATTTAATACATCCTTTTGTTTCTTACTATTGAGATTTCCTACCAATAAAACATGTCTAGACACTCTTATAACATTATCTTACACCACACATCTCACCATGATACTGGACCCACAATAAAAGTAGGTCCTACCATGTATGAGATATGTAGTGGCATATCATGTCAGAAGAGTGTTAGAATGTATTTTGTTAGTAGGTAATTAGATCATGTTCTGTGTATATCTCCTCTTCAGCCCCTGAATCTCCTCTTAACAAAAAAAACTATTTCAATATGTTCCAACATCATTTTTGTTCACACTTCTCAGACATAATTTCAGTTTCTTGCTACTCGGATTAGCCGAGGGCAATGAGGTAAAAACGCTCCTGAGCTATGAAGGCTAGTCAAAGGCTTTGAGGGGTTCAGATGAGGTGTGTTGAGGTCGAGAGCCGTAGGCCGAGGTAGATTGTCTCTGAGTACTGTAGAAGCCGAGGGCTGGTGGTTAAGTGGTGAAGTCCTTGGTAGTCTGAGGTCCTCCAAGACAATAGATGTTAGAGGCCCCAGGTGAGAACCCGAGGTAAAGGCTCCAATGGTCAAGTTAGTACAAGGGTTGAAGAAGAGAGGGATCTGGTGCAGACAAGGGCTCTGAAGAGGGTGCTCGTATGCACTAGGCTCCCAAGAGGAAATGTCCTTCACCTATGCTTTTAGTTAGAGCTGGTGTTTCAGATTCCTCTACCTAGAGGGGGCTACCTTGTATTTATACTTGAACTACTTGGAAGTTGGTGGAGATGGACGCCCCTGGTCAGCGGAAGAAGCAGGGACACTGGGGCACTCCGCTATTGGCTCCGTACGAGGGGAGTAGGATAGCCTCCGCCGTGCTGAACCAGGATCTTGGCTGGCGTCCGTGGGCTGGGCCCTCCAGCCCGTAATGGGCTAGGCCAAGTTACCCTACATCATAGTAAATTCGGATTAACTGAATTATTAAACATATAAATGGCTGTAAACTAATAATAATACCTCATATCAGTGATGGAATGCATAAGACCCACAATGAGAGGTTGAATGGTTGTGAATTCCCAGTCGTGTACTTTTATGATCGGAGTGAAGTTGGTTTTATAGCTTGTTAAACAACTATTGAGTTCAGTTAATCCTCTTACAATTCATTTCTCAGTTCCACGGTGGGATGTGTTGGGACGATTTTGATTGGTGATGAGGAATTGGGATCTGCTCCTCACAGAACGCACTTCACATAGACTTCACAGCCCCATCCCACCATGTATTAAAAATATCTCGATGAAATGGAACTATGAGGTCTGTGTTAGGTGCGCTCTGTGAGGTGCAGATCTGGACTCAATGGCGAGGCTCAATATGTTCTAAAAGAGACTGGATCTGCTCTTCACACATGGCGCTTCACACCGATGTTACAGCCACATCCCACCATGCATTAGGAACATCTTTGGTACTTGTGTTATTATTTACGGGAGATGTTCCCAATGCACCGTGGGATATGTTTGTGAGGTAGTGAGAGACGCCCTGTATGAGGAGCAGATTTCAATTGGTTCTAAAATAGGTCATTGGGAATAAGCGATAATGCGAGGTTGACACCTTGCCTGCCTTTATAGCACAATAAAATATTAGTTGCTTAATGGTCTTTTTCTTACTTTCCGCTTTTGTCCCATTCTCACCCTACTTATTGACACGTGGCAAGTAAAAGAAAAAGTAACTTAAAGGCACAAACAGCATGGAATAATGGAATCTAGAGATGATGACGTGGTCCATGTCAAAACAGTCCCTCGCTCAGTCCTATTGTTTATTGCCGAGTCGTTTTCTTGAAAAAAACAAAGAGATGAACGGGTTAGTAGGAAAAAAAAGGGGGAGAATGATTGTTCAACCACATCAAAATTCTTAGCTCCATCGTATAAATGGGATGAATTTGACTGTAGATGATGTTAAATCTACGGATAAGATGCGATTTATAAGACTACTAATAGACTATGAAGATTTGTAATTTCAAAATTCTACAATTGAACTGTTGTAATTTCAGAATTTTGCATTGAAGTGCGGTGTATTTATCCGAAAAAAATCAACTGTAGCTTGAAAGACAATTATGTAATGTGTGTCATGAATGATGTAATTTACATATACTTTATCTCATGCCCACCGACTTGGCTACGTTTTCAGGACCGTCATTCATGACAACATTATCGTGCGCAGAGTTCTCGTGGGCAGAAGATCCGGACTCCATTCGACTCCGAATTTCCTGTCTACGTCTACCCACAGTATAGTTTATGACATGATCGTATAATACTGGTTTTGTTGGATGCAAGGATGATATCAGCAGTTCGGTGCAGCTGCAGCTGCAACTAAAGGCCTACTATGACTCAACCAAATCGTAACCATTGGTGCTGCTATTTTTTTGTAATCTTAACATGTGGATCGGTGGTCAGGTGGGATCCACATGCTAGCAGATGCACATGCACAGCTACAGTGTTTTAATGTGTGATCCCATTCGCATTCGCACCCCACCATGTGATATCTGATAAGCTTATCAATATAACGTTTTCTGGGTAACTGACAGAGACAATCGACACAAAACCGCTGAACCGGGCAACTTATCTTTGCCAGGTGGCGAAATCAGAAATAGGCGATTACTTCAGGCTATAAATTTCCTCCACGAGATTCGGCATGAATTTCTGGGACTAGATGTGAACCATGCGACCATCCCAATCTAAGACTGTCTCTTCTTGCTGTTTACACGTGCAGCCACTAGGGCTTATAAGGCCTAACCCGACCAAACCGACTAACCCGCACCGACCCAACCCAAGTCGGCTGGTTTCATCAGCATCGGTCGGTTTTGGATTGTACAAATTCATAAATTGATGGTTCGGGTCAATTTCGATTTTCTTGTGTAAAAACCGAAATTGATCCGAACTGAACCGACTTAATTCTTATTTAACTAAAAACTGAAATATCTGAAAATATATATTCCAATATCTATATCTAAAAAATATATATTATGAAATATGTCAGATATATATTTCCAGAAAATATATATTCCAATATATTTGTATGCGTATTTTTGTTTATATATATATATATATATTTCTAAAATACATATTTCAGTTTTAAATATATTTCCAAAAAACTAGGTGGCCATGGGGGGCATGGATGAACTTAGAGCCGAAACCGACCCAACCCGACTCAAACCGACCAGGTCATTTTTGCTTAACTGGGTCGATTTCAGTTTCTATCTCAGGTAACCCGACCAGATCAAGTCAGTTGGAAAAATCTCAATAAACCGACCCAACCCGACCCGTAAACAGCCCTAGCAGCCACCACTGGTTAAAAATCTAGATTTTACTTCTCTTAAGGGATTCTACGACGAGACCCTAAACTCGTTGAGATCCTCATCCGTCAATTTACCAAAATACCCTCATTTGTTTGTTTACAATAATTAGAAAGAAGGAGGTCAATTTAGGGTTTTCCACACCTGCATAGCTCTAGCTCTAGTTTCTAATGTTGAATCGACCGTATGAATGGATTGAATATACATGGTATATTTGTCTTTTTCAACTCCTCCGCTAAATAAGGTTCCAATATGATATAAAAAAATATGATGTGAAAAAAATAATTGATCAATAAATTGAAATCATAAACGTGATAGCGAATAAGGTATTATTTACCAAAATTTATAAGTGAATTTTGATTAATTAAAATTCTTTTTATATCATAGATTTTCTTAAATTATCTATAATAGTAATTACTGATATTAGCAGCTTTATTATATTCGATCCATTTTACAATATTCTAAAAATACTCCAGTTATTTTTTACCCAAAACCCTAACTTTATGTTTGGTTTAAAGGAAAAGGTAGGAAAATATATATAAAGTTTGTGAAGATTTCCCTACCTTTCCCTATTTTTTCCTTTAAACCAAACGGAGCATAATTGTTTAGTGGTTTGTCGTTTTCAAACCAAACGGAGCATAAGGAAAATATATATTACGGGAACGGGAGGTTATTGTATTTACTATAAATCTGAAGGAGGTTTAAGTCTTTTTATCCTTTATTAAATAACTATTAATTAAGGTGTGTATCTCAGGTTAATTACACAGCTGTACGCAGACTGGCAGTTGGCCCAGTTGGCCACAATTTTCATCGCAGGAAAAAGGAAAAAAACAAGGGGCCAGCCCACCTACTCTCCACCAAGAAGATTCCTTCTACGTTCCCCAAAATCAATATTAAATTGAATGAAATAATTAGAAAATCATCCCTCTTCTTCTATAAAATCCCAACTCTACCTCCTTCTAAACCTTCTTTCCTTTCGCTTCTATATCTCTATATCATCTTGCTTGATTTTTCTTCTTTCTTTTCTTCGCTTTCTAGGGTTTTCCGGTTTCTCCGCCATTCTGTCTCTCGCTCTGTTGGGAGATTTGATCAGCTAAGTATCTTCTCTATTTTGATCTCTGGTTTCTTTCCTATTTGGTTTCGGTTATTCTGTCGATCTGTTTTGCTGCTCATTTCTATTTGATAGATCGATCGTTTATATTAACATCCGGTTGAGATCTTGTTTCTTGGGGGTTGATCTTGATCTTGTCCCCCTCCCTCGCTGTTCTCTTTGTGATTATTCTCACTTGTGCTAGAGTTTCTGATCTCTGGATCTACTTGTGTTGCTGCATCTGCTCTGAGGTTCAATATTTGCAAATTTCCTTTGACTTGGGCTTAATCCGAACCTTGGAATTAAGGGTTTGGTTGATGATCTCAATGATTTTAAGTTTCTTTTACTGGAAAACTCATCTCTAGCCTTTATGAGCTACGTAACCCTTCTGCGTCGCCTTCGTCTTCTTCAATCGTTTTCTGTTGTGTTCTTGTACTGGTTCTATGTGTTCTCTTGATCTGGTTCCCTCCGCTTGATCCGTCATATTCATTCTGTACATCCTTTTTTTCATCATCGAATTTTGACACTGCATCTGGTTTTGTTCCTGTAAATACACATATCTAACATCCATTTAGCTCTGATACCGGCCGACAATTTTTGAGAGAAAGAGAGAGAGAGAGAATGTCAACCGTTAAACAAAACGTGAGCTCGGGATCCGAAGGGGATCCACAATATGCACAGATCGACGAGAGGAAGAAGAGAAGAATGATTTCCAACCGAGAATCTGCGCGGCGGTCGCGGATGAGGAAGCAGCAGCACCTGGATGACCTGGTTAACCAAGTAAACAAGCTGCAGAAAGAAAACGATGAGATCCTGCAGAGGGTTAACTCAAACACGCAAGTCTACCTCCAGGTCGCATCGGAGAACAATGTCCTGAGGGCCCAGTACCTGGAATTGAAGGATAGATTGGACTCTCTAAATTCTGTCATCCGTGAGTGCCAGCCTTTCTGCATGGAAACTCTGGACATCCCAGAGATTCCAGACCCTCTTCTGAAACCATGGTCCCTCCCTTGCCAGTCCGTGCCAATAACAGCTGCTGCAGACATGTTTCCGTTTTGAATCATCCCATCTATGTGGCGTGAAGATAAAATTCAACCTTATTATGTTACTCGTGGGTTCTGATATCATCATCATTTTCTTTTTTTTTTTTTTGTGGCTGAAAGGGTTCTTGTATCATCATCTGGGTCTTTGATAGTTGTTGTTTTAGTGTAGTTCGTCTGTTATATTGTTGGTCGGTCTCCTAGATGTCTGATATCATAGATGGTTAGTATATTTGGGTCTATATGCATCAAGTATTTTTTTTTTGGTAGGTGAGAGGGCCTCCGATGTGAAGTTGGGAGTTCTGTAGCAATACTTGATGTATTATTATATGGGCTTTTGCTAATGGAGTCACCGAATTAGCTTCAAATCTTTTATTCTCTGATGGTTATACTTTTCTGTAGACATGCAATGCATATTTGAGTGGGTGGTGAGATCTAAAAAAAGTTGTTTTTGGTAGTTGTTGATCAACATCCCTCCCTAATTTTACTAATTTCAGTTGAAGCATGTGATTCAAATGGGCTTAATGTTCAATCCATCGTTTCCATCCAGGATTTGACTAAAATATTTCACAAATAGATAACTTCTTATCCGATGGATAGAAATTGGTTGGGATTGGGGTTGGGAAGACGTGGCTAATGAGATGTGGACGGATTCTGCAACTATCTTCTGACTTTTAGCTCTCTAATTGGTGACTGGATTGAATGGTTGGAATGGTGTTTGGTGGATTGACTCGGAACTTGGTAGTTGGGATCCCTTCACTGTGTTTTTTCTAGCCGGTGCGGGGAGTGAGCTTGGAACACACTACACCTCAAAGAAGTCCAGCCTTAATCCAAGGCTGTTTTTGGTTTTTTCCCGATTTTTATTGAATATAAAAGGTTCATAAGTGTTGAACGCAAAGATTTATTAAAGAAATTTGACTACACAAAAATGTGAGGTATACGAGACCCCCGCTGTTGTTAAAAGTTTATATATATATATATATATATAATCGATAATATCGGGGTCAGGCTGTCAATAGTCAGAGATTCTTATTAATTCCCATTCTTGTTCCCGCCCTGTCAAAATAATCCCACCAATGGGGTTGGAAAATTCGGGTACTGGGCTGGCGGAGATGGGAAAAATTGCCAACTCTGGATCCCATCAGGTTTTGTGTGCCATTCCTGATGGAATGCTAGTTTAGGTTTCATTTGCTCAGCTTGTGATGCTTCCAGGGGAAATCTCGCACAAAATTATGTTTAGGTAGTTAAGTGAAATAGCCCCAATTGTTCAGGTAGATTTGAGTTTATGCTTCTTTGTATACATTTGCTGAAAGATGTGTTTGAATAGGAAATTAATAAAAAACATTAAATAGATTGGTAATTTGAATTTGAATTTGAGTAGGAACTAATAACATTTGGCATGATTTGGATTTAAATTTTTCTTAAATAGTGGGTGAATACTGATATGATTAGATTTAAGTAAAGGGAGAGAGAGCCAGAGGAGGGGAAAGAGAGGGGAAGAATTCTACGGTAGGAAAGCTGATGCCCTTTATTCACTCTTGCTACAAACTAGGAAATAAACTACTCACCCCTGGAGTTTATCGACTAAAACAGACTAAGCTTATCTACTACTGCCTAACAGACTAAGCTTATCTACTACTGGCTAAGGATATTCAAGGATGCTAAGAAACAAACTTGATCGAGTCTCATGCTGCCATTGCCACATAGTTCGTGCACGTATCATTCTCCCCACCCCTCACCGAAGGATCCTTGTCCACAAGGAAGTCAGGATATGATTTGGTGAAGCGGCACTCATTTTCCTAGGTTGCGTTCTCAGCTGGTGCTCCTACCCATTTCACCAAAATTTTAGATTTTGGACGGTATTTACCCTTGCAGATAATACGACGATCTAAAATAGCTTCCGGTTGTGGAAGAATGGTCGAAGTATCCGAGATTGGGGGAAGTTGGGGTGATTGGTCCCAATTGCTTATGTAACAAACTGACATGGAACACATTATGGATTTGAGAGCCAGGAGGCAAGGCCAATCGGTAGGCCACCGAACCCACTTTTTCAATGATTGGGTATGGCTCAAAGTAACGTGGGGCGAGCTTCATAGAGCGCCGAAAAGCCACGGAAGTCTGCCTGTAAGGTTGCAGTTTCACATACACATAATCACCCACGACGAATGAAGCCTCACGTCGGTGTTGGTCGGCTTGACATTTCATCCGATCCCGAGCTATTCGAAGGTTGTGTTGCAACTCACGTAGAATGATACCTCGATCACGCAGGTACTCATCTACTACCTTGACGCGAGCAGTACCTGGTACATAAGCCAGTAGACTTGGGGGTGGGATACCGTAAACTGCTTCGAAGGGTGTCATCTTGGTGGAAGAGTGAGTGGATGTGTTGATGCTATACTCCGCCCAAGGAATCCATTCGAGCCATTTCCGCGGCTGGTCACCAGCAAAACATCGTAAATATTGTTCTAACGTTCGGTTAATGACTTCGGTCTGTCCATCGGTTTGGGGGTGATAACTTGAGCTCATACACAACTTCGTCCCATGCATTTGGAAAAGTGTTTGCCAAAATGAGTTGATAAACACCTTGTCGCGGTCGCTAACAATTGATGTTGGAATTCCGTGTAGGCGGACAATGTTGGCGACAAATGCCTTAGCGACAGTGCTGGCGGTGAATGGGTGTTTTAAGGGTATGAAGTGGGCATATTTTGTCAACCGATCAACAATTACGATGATAACAGTATACCCATTGGAAGATGGTAACCCCTCAATAAAGTCCATCGAGACATCTGTCCACATTTGAGTGGGAACTGGTAGCGGCTGAAGCAACCCCGCTGGCCTCATGCAGTCTGTCTTGAAGCGCTGACATACATCGCACTGTTGCAAGAATTCCTTCACCGCTCGACGCATGTTAGGCCAAAGGAAACTACGCTTGATATGAGAGAGGGTTTTATGGAATCCAAAGTGCCCACCTACTGGAGATGAATGGCAATCGACAATTACCTTTGAAATCAAGGTTGAGGCTGGGCTCAAATAAATTTTGTCCCCCTTGAACCACACTCCATCTCGTTGGAGCAGCTTGTGGTTTGAACGGGAGGGCCATTTCTTCATCAATTCTCCATAAAATGCATCCTGTTTGACTTCTTTTTGCAGCATCGGCCACCAATCCGCATGTGGTATAGAGATTGACAGAATTTGAGATTCAACTATACGAGACAAGGAATCCGCACCTTGATTTTCAACCCCTTTTTTATACTCAATCTCGTAGTCATAACCAAGTATCTTTGGCAGCCACCGTGTTTGTGCTGGTGTAGTTATCCGTTGCTCGAGCAGATACTTAAGGCTTTTTTGGTCGGTGCGGACTGTAAAGGGTTTCCCAAGCAGATATGGGCACCATTTCTTAACGGCTTTGACAATAGCTAACATCTCCTTCTCATAGGTGGATGGTGCCAAGGCCGAACCTTTCAGTGCTTCACTAAAATATGCCACTGGTCGATTTTGTTGGGTAAGGATTGCACCAATTCCAGTTCCACTCGCATCGCACTCAACCACGAATCGCTGAGAAAAATCCGGAAGACAAAATTGGTGGTGAAGTTAGTGCTTTCTTCAACTGTTGAAAGGCCAGCTCTGCTGTCTCGTTCCATTGAAATCCTCCCTTGGTCAAGAGTTGGGTCAAAGGAGCTGCCATGCTTCCAAAGTTACGGATAAACTTCCGGTAGTAACCTGCTAAACTGAGAAAACCACGGACCCCCTTTGTTGTGGTCGGTGTAGGCCACTCGATAACAGCTTGTATTTTGGTTGGATTAACTGACACGCCTTGCTCCGAAATTATATGGCCCAAGTACTCGACCTGCGAAACACCAAATCGACATTTCGACATTTTTGCAAACAAATTGTTAGAGGACAAGATTTTTAGAACAATTCACAAATGAGATATATGGTCTTCCCATGATTTCGAATACACCAGAATGTCGTCGAAGAAGACCAAAATAAATTTCTGGAGGTATGGACGGAAGAGATCGTTCATGAGGCTTTGGAAGGTTGCAGGTGCATTCGTTAGGCCAAATGGCATCACTATGAACTTGTAATGCCCTTCATGCGTCCGGAAGGCTGTTTTAGGAATGTCTTCTTCTCGCACTCGAATCTGATGGTACCCAAACTGTAGATCCAGTTTGGAGTAAAATTTGGATCCGTGGAGCTCATCTAATAGTTCATCGATCACAGGAATTGGATACCTATCTTTGACCATGATGTCGTTCAGTGCTCGATAGTCCACACAAAATCGCCAAGCCCCATCAGCCTTCTTCACTAACAGAACCGGTGACGAAAATGGGCTGTTGCTTGGTCTTATCAATCCTGACTGTAGAAGCTCCTTCACCATCTTCTCTATCTCCATTTTCTAATAATATGGGTATCGATATGGCCTCACACTAACTGGTCCCTTGTCGGGAAGGAGCGGAATTTGATGGTCATGTGGTCGTTTAGGAGGCAAGTTGGTGGGTGGCTCAAATACATGGGAAAACTCGGTTAGGAGGTTGTCCATCTCAGGTGGGTAGCAACTTGGTTGGTTACTTCTATTGGAAGGGACTATTTGAAAAAGGAACCCAGTACCTTGCAATCCATTGGACTCCTTGTCGGTTAAGGCTTCGATGCTGGCTCGTCCCAATCCCTGGAAGGTGCAGGAGATTCCTCCCTTCTTAAACGTTAAGGTCAGTTGTTTGTAATCCATCTCGATGGGTCCGAGAGTTTCTAGCCATTGCACTCCTAATACCAACTGGCATGCCGCGACTGGAAGAACGTAGAAGTCGGCAGTAATGGAATGTCCTTGAATGACGAGGGTGAGAGCCCGACACTGCCCAACACATTCTATCTTTTCTCGGTTGGCGACCATGACTTGGAATTTCTTGTCTCGGCTCACTGGTAACCCAAACTTAGAGACTATGGCCTGATCAATGATGTTGTGGGTGTTGCCACCATCAATTAGCACCGTCACATTCTTGTTTTTCAGCTTGCCTAGGACATGTATGGTTTGTGGGTGCTCAGCTCCTGCAATTGCATGGAAGGAGATCTCAGGAATAGCTTCTTGGTTTTTTGCCTCTGGTTCGACATCCTCCATATCCGCCTGTATGGGATCCTCGATCATAAATAATTGTGGTCGTTCGCAACGGTGGCCAGAAGTGAACTTCTCATCACAATAATAACATAACCCCTTCTCCCGACGTTCTCGTGCCTCCTGGTTGGTGATTCGCCCAAATGTTGCTGGTGGAGCACTGGGAACTTGGTTCGTGCGCTGGGTTGGTGGAGGCCCTAGCACACCAGCTGTTGGGTTAGGTGACACCCTCTGTGTTACTATGGCTGGTTGGGAACGAACTTGCTGGTTCTATTTCCTTTGTAATTGATTTCGTTCCTCAATTAGTCGAGCCACTCCGATCGTATCTATCAAGGTTCTAGGCTGCTTAATCTTCACATCTATGCGAATGTCATCACGAAGTCCTACAATAAAACAGCCAGTTAGAAAACTCTCGGGTAGGCTGTCAACTCGATGGGAGAGCCTTTCGAAAGCTTCTTGATAAGCTGCCACAGTTTTGGTTTGCTTAAGGCGAGTTAAAGCTTCCGACGGGTCCTCGTAGTCGGTTGGACCAAATCGATGTAGCACAGCCTTGGAGAATTCTTCCCATGTGAGCAGTCCGCGATGTTTTGTCAATCATCTGTGTCATTGCAAGGCGATGCCTTCTAAATGGAAGGAAGCTAGTTGCACTCGTTGGTCCGATCCAATATTTTGGAAATCAAAATATTGCTCTGCCTTGTAAATCCAGCCGCTTGGGTCATCCCCATTAAACTTTGGGAAAGACAATTTGATGTGTTGATGAGGGCGATCATGGGTGGAGCTGGAACGAGAAGTATGTTGGTGTGAGGACTCTTCATGTGCGAAGGGGTTGGTCTTGGGAGTGGTTCGTGTGGCTCGAAAGGCTTGGAGCTCGGTTAACACTGCTTGTAAGACAATGTTCACCTGATCGAAACTTGACTCATGTCGTGCTAAGCTCTCGTTGACTTCCTTGTGAAATTCTACGTTGGTTTTACCGCGAGTGTCCATGGTCAGAACCGGCTTTGATACCAATGATATGATTAGATTTAAGTAAACGGAGAGAGAGCCCGAGGAGGGGAATAATTCGACGGTAGTAAAGCTGATGCCCTTTATTCACTCTCTTCAAGCTATATTTATAGCCTTATTGTGCTACAAACTAAGAAATAAAATAGGAACTACTCACCCCTAGAGCTTATCGACTAAAACAGACTAAGCTTATCTACTGCTGGCTAAAGATATTCAAAGATGCTAAGAAACAAACTTCACCGAGTCTCATGCTGCGTGCACGTATCAAATACATTCGCAGCAGTTAATAGGCTTAAACAAGGAATTAAATAGGAATACGGCCTGATACTTTAGGCATATTCGTCAATACGGTGGATGTAGGTGGAACGAAGCTGAATTTCAACCATACCTTGGTGTGCTACGTATTCATAGCCCCCAAAACTGATACATCAACCAATATGTATTATGCATTTATTTTGTAATAATACTTTGAGCCTTGCCTTTTTCCTGTTGCCGAATTTTGGATAACAACCATGGCGAGAAAGCATATCATATTTTTATTTGCTAAAATTTAATGCTAACTATACGTCCATACATTTAAAGCATTTCGAGCTGGTCTGCAAATGGCTAAAGACTTCCACATTTCTCACATCTGGTCAGAAGGAGACGTGCAGAAAATTGCCTCTATCTATCATGTTGGACATTGCTTATGGACGTCCCTTGGTAAATTCATTCCATCATCGCCAGTTGCAGGGTTCTTTATTAGTTTCAAAGTCGTACTGTCTTCTATTGTACATGCAATAGAGTAGCTTGTTAAATTCGCTTCTATTGTACCTAGGATAATTTCTTGTTCCATCTCTCCTGATACTCGAGCTTCTACTTATTAATGATTTTGTGCAATGAATTAGCCTAAGGGCTCTTCCCAAAACAAGTATTATTTTTATTGCTCAAAATTCTAGAACATATTGTGACATTTCTGCATAAAAAGACTTTCAAAATACAAATTATTTGAACACAATAGCAAATAAACACCACCATGCTAAACACCTTCTTAGGAGGTTCTTTGGTACCTTAAACAAGCTTTCAGCATACCAGTCCCTAACATTCGTTTTGATTTACCTTCGCAAGGAAGTTTATTATGGCAAGTGTTTTTCGGGCAAAAGTTGCCGGTGCCAGTGTTCTTGTACGTTAGGTACCGATACTCTCAGAAGGGCATCGATATCGATTACCTAGTAACTGATACTCTCCAGAAAATTTGCTCTGTGGAACCCAGCATAACATAAAAATGCAGAGATTGATTGTGGTCAATTACCTGATTGTCCGATTTACCCAGCATAACACGAGATACCGGCAAACAAACAGGGCCTACTTGCTTTAATTGGCTATAGGCTTTGTGCCGTGGGATGTAGAATTGGCAAAGAATGTCACCAGGGGTGTCAGCCAATGTACACGGTTTTGTTTTTTCAAAGACAAACAGCTGCCAGTCTGCCACACCGGTAAAAATAGTATTATTTTTCGGACGTGACGACTGTTCTTGTTTTTAAAAAACAAATTCATACGTAGCATGAGTGGCCATCTCAATGCCTGATTAATCAATGAAATCTTACACTTAAACATTCAGTTAGGCAAAAAAAAAAAGGAAAAGAAAAATAAAAATAAAAGGATAAAAACATTCAGTTAGGCAAGTAACAATAACTAGCAATTTATAATCAGCAATTCAGCATGGTACCAGATGCACCAAGTAAAGCGACGACAGCTTGTTTCAGAGATCCAGTCTTTACATGGGTGATGGCTTTCACTTTACAATCTAATATAAATAGGCAATGTATAATAGCTCACATGTGAAGTTCCTATAAAAGGGAGATACGAGGAGGCATGTGGAAAAATAAGAGAAAACCGTCAATTATCGTAGGTGCGGCATTCATCCGTCTCCGGGTTGTCCTTGCAGTAAGTCTCCAATGGGTCTGATTCCTTATTCTTCTGTCGTTCATGGCTTGCGGCAGAACTCAACTCCTCCACCGTATCCCACGCCGCTGCACACTCACCGCTCACGGGGTCACCGGCACAGACCTCCTCGGCAGTCTTGATGCTCTCGACTACCTTCTCGGAGATTCTCTCAGGTGTAGTAGCCATGGCTTGGATGCGCAAGCGACGACCTTCAAATTTGTGCAACCTCCATGGGTGGTTCAGGCACGGCGGCCTGAGCATGCCGGTGTCCGGCTTAGCCAGCACTCGAGTGGTAGTCGTGGAGAGACTCACTCCAGCTCCAGTCAGTGTTGTTGCCATTTTGCTATTGTTAATTTGGTTGGGCTGTAACAGTAAACAGGGGTGTAATGTAGAGACTTGAGACGAGAGAGAGATGCAAACCGCGAAGCAATAAATATAATGTGTTCTTCATTCACCGTGTACACATATTTCTTATCATATGGGAACCAATCAAAGACTTCCACGTTAGACCAACTTGAAGATACTCCATTCGGAGTCTCAGTCTCGGAGATCAACAAGGTCAAGTTTTAAACTTTTTTTTTCTTGTGACAAACGTGCCCTTCAGATCTGATGCAGGTAGTCCAACTCCAATTTATGTCCAAGTTGAATTCACCACCACTTGATTGAAATCAAATGGTTTAGCGTTTGTCTAAGTAACAAATCAAATGAAAACCACCCTTAGTTGAGGAAATTTTGGTGTTATTTTTTTAGAAGGGCACATGGTCATTAGGAAAGGGTCCTTTGGTCCATGTACAAGAAACAAAATAAAATATCAGCAGAGTCGTGTTTGAATGGTTTGAAAGTGAAGAGTGACCTTATTATGATCACAACACACAAAACTGATCTTTTGAGTTCTGAGTCGTTCTAACTCTTAAAAATATCCCTCCAAAAGAAAACAAAGGGTCATGAAAAAATCAAGAGGCCATCACCATCATCAAGATTATTCCAATAACAGCCGTTGTAACCCACAAATAATGACCTCGTAATGTTTTTGACCCACTTACTTGGGTGGTGTTTGGCATGGCCAGTGATGCATGACCACTGTGTGTATATGTATATCACGAATTTGCCACAACAAAGGCACAAAAGGGCAAAAGATGTATTTACAGTTTACTAGTGTCTATTAACAGCAATTAACACAACACAATTCCTAGTTGCCTATGGTTTCATGCTGGTGTGGAGGAAACAGCTATATGACATGGCCAATTGAAAAGGTAACCATCAAAGCACTTAAAAATAATGAGTTTGTCACACCCTACTACTGGTAGAAGAAATTTTTAAATAACAGCAGAGAACACTTTCATTGCTCATTAAGGCTAACAACTCAAAAAATGGCTGTCATGCTAAACACCACCTTGATCAATGTGTGATATTTGAATGGATGATAGGTACCTTGTCATTCGGTCTGCTTCAAAGTGGCCGATGACATGGAGGCTGGAGTGGAGAATTTTGCTGGGTGATCTTGTCTACAGTCTTTCGATAGGCAACTTTCTCGGGGGGGG
>NW_010729096.1:1371988-1389252 GCF_000365185.1 Nelumbo nucifera | reverse complement strand
GGGGGGGCAGGAGAGGTCACTCCTGTAGTACAAGCAGAGCCGAACTGGATTGACCCACTCGTGAGCTATCTATTTCACGGGACCCTCCCTGCAGATCGCAATACGGACCAAAGAGTAGAGCGCCAGTCAGCGAAGTACGTCATTATAGACGAACAGCTGTATCGGAGGTCTTTCACGCTCCCCTACTTGCGCTGCTTGCGACCCTTAGAGGCCGAGCTCATTTTCCGCGACACTCAAGAAGGCTTGTGTGGCGGACACTTGGGGGGCAGGGCTCTCACCCAGAAAGCGCTGTGACTGGGATACTATTGGCCCACAATGAAGGCAGACGCACTTGAGCTCGTCAAGAAGTGCGATAAGTGTTAAAGGCATGCCAACATCCACCACCGACATGCTACGGACCTCAAATATCTCACCAGCTCGTGGCCCTTCGCACAGTGGGGAATTGACATTCTTGGCCCTTTCCCACCAGTGACAGGGCAGAGGAGATTCCTGGTGGTAGCAGTGGATTACTTCACGAAGTAGGTGGAGGCGGAACCCCTAACAACAATCACAGCCCGCAACATACAAAATTTCTTTTAGAGGAATATAGTATGCCGCTTCGGGCTACTTCGAGTACTTATCTCCAACAACGTAAAAAGCAGTTCGAGAACATCAAGTTCCAGAATTGGTGTGCCGAGATGAGGATACAACATAACTTCACCTCGGTAGCACACCCTCAGGCAAACGGGCAAGCAAAGGTCACGAACAGAGCCATACTCCGTGGACTAAAGGCTCGCTTAGCCCGAGCTAAAGGACTATGGGTAGACGAGCTGCCCAGTGTGTTATGGGCCTACTGAACTACCGTTAAGACCGCCACGGGTGAGATCGAGGTGCCTACGCTACGCTTGGAAGCCTACAACGAGGAAACAAACGACGACGTGCTCCGTACCAACCTCGACCTGGTGAAAGAAGAACGGGACCTGACATACATTCGGACTGCAGCCTACCAGCAAAGGGTGGCTCGGTACTATAACGCCCGGGTCAAGAAACGACACTTCCGTGTCGGCGACTTGGTTCTTAGGAAAGTTATGGTACCTGAGCCCGGTGTCGGTAAGCTCGGACCAAACTGGTAAGGTCTATACCAAGTAAGACGGGTACTCGGGGAAGGTACGTACGAGCTCGAGACCTTGGAAGGAAAACAAGTACCTCGAGCGCGGAACATCGGCAACCTGAGATGATATTACCTATGATCGCCGAACTGGAGAGAGGACTGCTAGTCACTCTCAGAAGTCCAAGGACTAAAGTGTCGAGCTGATAAAAGACCTCGGCACTACGATAAGTCCCAGTTGCCTCCTCGGCATTGGCACATAAGACCCAGTCGCCTCTTCGGCATGGGCAAAACCAAAGGTAAGGAGAGTGGACTGCGAGTCACTCCCAGAGCCTAAGGGCTAAGGTACTGAGCTGACAAAAGACCTCGACACCACATAAGTCCCAGTTGCCTCCTCGGCATGGGCATACAAGTCACAGTCGCCTCCTCGGCATGGGTAGACAAGACCTAACCGCCTCTTCGGCATAGGCAACTCATCTCCTCATGCCTAAGGTATAGACAGCTTGGGTATAAACCCTACGATGTTTAGCCCACTTTCCCATATAATGAAAAAGTTGAACCCCAACAAAGGGACAACTAACATTACCAAGTAGCCCGCGCGCAGACAAGTCGGGTATATGCCCTACAAGTCCACGCACCTTGGCGTACATCATGCGAAGTTACCCCTACTGGTAGTTCAACTCGATAGCTCGACAGTTCGGGGTAACCTATACCTATTTGGTTAGTTCGCCAGTTAGGGAGTTATTTGCACTTGGAACATTTGACAAAAAGACAAGTGTTTCATTAATATGAGGAGTTCGTTACAAAAAAAAAAAAAAGATTTCTACTATAGACCGAGTTCGCAGGCCCGGGGTATACAATATGGAAGTCTATTCGTCTGGACGCTCTTCGCCCTTGCCCGAGGCTTCGGCAGGAAGGTTCACCCTCTCGTTAGCATCAGTCTCTTCGATGTCAATGAGCAGCTCGCTGTCTCTTTCTGCCTCGGAGTCCGGATCTTCAGCAGCTTCGACAACCATCTCACCTATGACCCTTGAGGTGGTGATGGCGCTTAGGTCGAGCTGCGAAAATTCACATCGGGTCAGCCAACTGGTAAGCTTAAAGCCCTTACGGTAGCCTTCCGTCCCCACCTCGATCAGCTCTCCGTGGAACTCTTCTGAGGTCTTGTATTCCTCAACGGCTTTGGCCTTGGCCTCCTCCACTGCTTGGAGGAGTATTTTAGTGCACTCCTTGACATGGGCCTCGAGGTTCTCCACCTCCCGCTTCAGCGCCGCTTTCTCCCTCGCAAGCTCCTTCTTCTCGGACATCAGCAGTGATGTCAGCTCCTTCTGATCCCGTGCATCGTTCTTCAACTGGTTAATTTCGTTACGGGCCATATTTAGCTCGGAGTGAGCTTCGTGAGATGAGGACTCAGCTGCAATAGCTTGCTTCAAGTGCAGTTCGGACTGGTATGTCAGAGCGTGCACAACAGAGTTCACCTGCCAAGAGAAGAATAGCAGTTAGTACAAGAAAAGTTTTCAAGTACAAAATTGAAGAAGTAAAGACAACTTACCACCATACAGTGAGTAGCCGCTCGAGCTCCGAGCTGAGCGACCGACAGCTCAGCCCAGTTGGCAACCTCCTCGGCGTATACCGCGCTCTTGCTCTTGAGGAGGCTGTACTTCGGAGTTAGGATGCTCTGAACTACCCCCTCGCTGCCCGAAGAAGTGACAGCCACAGGGGCAGGCTCCGAAGATGTTGCCTCCTCAGTCGCGTGGGGTGAGGAGACCCTTCCCAGTTCCTCCTCGACCAGATCGATCACTGGAGGTTGCGCAATGGAGGGCTGCTTGGGCTCAGGGACGACAGCCTGCGGAGACTCAACGCGAGGTCTTTTGACAGCTTGCTTCTTCTTCCCCTTCATCCTTCCAAGGAGCTTGTTCACAAGAAGCTTCATGGTTGATGTAACAAAAGCAAAACGTATGAAACAACATCAAAATAAAACAAAGGCAACACAAAAGTAACGACCTACCATGACTCAGACCAGCCTGCACGAGCTCGTCTTCAGTCACATAGTCCGCAAACTTGAGACCGAGCTCCACCCAAGACTGGAGCGCTTCCCTTGTCTTCAAGTCCAGCCTGACATTGGGATCTTGGATGGCCGCCCTCTAGTGGGTCGGGAAAGGGCACCCCTCGGTGTTGCGGACTAAAAAGTAGCCCATTTTCCAGGCCGGGACCCTGTTTGGGAGTTTGTGTAAGAGCTTGTAGCCCGGACGTGGGGACAAGTAGTAAGTCCGCCTGTGCTCGGGTAGAACAAAGGAGGAATTCTTCTTTATTGAAAGGATTGAAAAAAAAATGTCAAAGTCAAGGGGCAGGTTATAGTCATGGAAGAGCGAGATGGTTCCTACTATGTTGCGGATGGAGTTCGGGTGCAACTGATCTATGGTGATGTTGAAGAGTTTAATGACTTCGACGATCAGGGGGTGAAATGGAAGATGAAGACCTACCGCGAGCTGTTCCTCAAAGATCACGATCTCGTCGTGACCGTGCTCCCAGGGAAAGTTGCCTATCGGAAGACTGTAGACAAGATCACTCGGAAGCCTATACCGAGCTACTAAGGCTTGGAGCCTGTCCGCTGTCATCGTCGATGGGCCAAAGTAATCTGGCTGCCGACCTCGGTGTGAGGTGGACGCCAGACCACTAGAGGCCTCTCGTGCCTCCCGAGGTGATTCCACCTCAGGAGGACCGCAAACCGCTTCTTGACCCGAAGTAGCTTCTTCGGTAAGGTGATTTACGACCTAAGTCGAGGTACCCACCTCGGCCCCAGCGGATTCACCGCTCTCATCTAAAAGACTATCTAAACTAAAACTAGACATTGCGAAGAAAAGACAATCAGAAAAGGAGAGCTAGGGAAGACTCACCAAAAAAAGACCGAACTGAAAGAAGACACCGAACTGGAGAAACCGAGCTAAGAAGCTTGAACGTGACCTTAGAACAAAGACTTGCGAATTTGTGGCGAACCAAATGAGTCTCGGCCCCCTCTTTATAGCCGGTATGTCCAAAAATCAACGGTTGAGATCAAGGCAATCCAACGGTCCTAGGAAAATCGGCTGCACGACCCCCGAGGTTGAAATCAGTTTAACGCGTTTTTTGACGTCCGCGGAGTTTGTAGATCGCATGACGTCTGCGCGTGAAACAGACGCGACCTGAGTTATTCCTGGTTGAGCCGAATAACTGAACAGGTCCGACCAGTGGTTCGTCCGACAAGCCGCCCAAACCTCGGGCCAAATCCACTTGTCTCGTCATGAACTCCCCGCACCAGGTCGGGACCCCTGGCTCGGGGAGTGGGGGGCAATTGATGAAGGGTGATTTGGCCCGACCTAGTAAAGAGGGGACACGTGGACATGACCTGATCAAGAGATGACAACTCAGTTTGTCATGACCAGTCCGCAGCATATCAAGCTCAGGTACCCAACCATCCCGGGCTAAAGTGACCTCGGGACAAGGCCACCTCGAGACGAGATCACCTCAGTACCAGATCGCAACAAGAACACCTCGATGCCAAGGCACTTCGGCACTCAACCCAGTTCAGGACTTAAAGACATCAGCTCAGGGATACTGACATGCCACTACGTGTTGATCTCGAAAACCCCTCCAACGGATCCCCGTCCTCACGGGATCACACTGCGTAACAACTAGAATTATCTCCCCAACCGATTTGGGCGGAAGTGATGAACCTTATCGATTGGCAATGTTATCTTCCAACTAACACGGAAACGGGTCCTATCGTGACGAAGATCCCGGAACTGATTCGCGAAACCCGCGAGGACTCGACTATATAAAGGCTCCACCCCCGGAGGTTCAAGGTACGCGTGATTTCTATGCTCTCTAGCTCTCTGCATCCTTAAGCTATTTCATATCGCTACCAGTTTACTGACTTAAGCATCGGAGCGACCTCATCGGGCTAGCAACCCCGGGTTCTCTGATCCTTTTCTTGCAGATCAACTTAATCTGTCGTCCGCCTGGAAGCCAGATCACCTCCAGCGGGGAGTAGCGAGATCGCGCTACATCAATAGCCACGGTACAAGTCATATGGCATGCCCTCAAAGCCAAAATGAGTGTACTGGTTCATAGGTTAGGATTTTGCAATTTGCATATGATATATTATAAATCATACTGTCTATACAGTTTCAAAGAAAAAGGTCAAATATGTAACATATCTTACCCATTTATATAAAAGAAGAAATTGATGAATCGTCTAACACCTTGAATTTATATTTCCAATCCTACCCCTCCATGAATTTATATTTCCAATCCTATCTCGTCTTAAAATGCCTAAAGAGAATGGGACAAGTAGAGTTTGGGGGTTTCCAATCCTACCCCTCCCTGATTTCATATTTCCAATCCTATCCCCTTAAAATGCTTGAAGAGATTGGATTCATCCAACACCCTAATTTTATATTTCCAATCTAACCCCCTCGATTTCATATTTCCAATCCTATCCCCTCTTAAAATGCCTGAAGAGAATGGAAGTATGGGACAAGTAGAGTTTGGGGGTTTCCAATCCTACCCCTCCCTGATTTCATATTCCCAATCCTATCCCCTTAAAATGCTTGAAGAGATTGGATTAGTCCAACACCCTGATTTTATATTTGCAATCTAACCCCCTCCCTGAGTTCATATTTCCAATCCTATCCCCTCTTAAAATGCTTGAAGAGTATGGAAGTATGGGACAAGTAGAGTTTGGGGGTTTCCAATCCTACCCCCTATCTGATTTCATATTTCCAATATTATCCCCTCTTAAAATGCTTGAAGAGAATGTGACAAGAAGAGTTTCGGCAAACACCCTAGACTACAAATGTTTGGCTTATTTTTAGAATAGGTCCAGTCCAACCATATTAGTAAATTAAATAATTAATAAATTACTAATGCATTAATTAATAAATAAGTATATTACAATAAGTCAATAAATTATAATTAATATATTAATTAGCGAGGCAATAATTAATAAATTAGAACAATTAAAGCATTACTATTATTAATAATTGTTAACAATAATATTCATTTAAATTTACAAAAAAGATAATAGTAATTTCTAAAAATGAGTACAAATAATTAATTTATTAATAAATTACTATTAATAATTATCAATAATTTCTATAAATCTTAGTAATTGATTGTTGGTAAAAGATATTGAAATAATTACATTTCTAAAAATTATAATTATGATTTTCGATAATTATAAATTAGTGATTAATTTCATTCTAAAATGAAAGATAGTTTGGTGTAGTTTTTTGGAAATTATGGATAATTTATTGATCATTCAATAGATTACTAAAATTATTGAAAATTTATTGATTATTCAACCAATAAATAATTATTGAAAATTAATAGTTGATTATTCAGAAAATTAGCGTGATTCTCATTATTACATTTTCATAAAATTATTGATTAATTTTAATTGAAAATAACAGATAACTTGGTGCAATTTTGGAATTTTATGACATTTTTTAATTTTTGGAATATTATGGAAATTTATTGTAATTATTGAAAATTTATAATTATGTTATCATGATTTATAATTATTGAAATTTTTATTATTATCAATGTAATTATAATTATTACACTAAAATAATTGTTAGTGTAAATTAAATAATTCCTTTTTTCATAATCTCAAATAGTAATTCCCATTATCTAATAATTTTTGAAAAATTAATAATAGAAAAAACTGTAAATCTTGATTTAAAGTAATGTAAATTAATAGTAATAATTATTGTTACATAATTAACAATTTCCATGTATGAATTCCAATAATGTAATTATTAAATTACACACATTTCTATTATTTAAAAATAATAATTACTACTTATAAATTACAATAAAATCTGTTATTTGAAAATACTGTAATTACAGTAATTTTGAAATACAGAAATTCCAATAATAATTATTAGTGTAATAATTACAGTTTGTTTCAAAATAATTTTATTACACTAATAAAATAATTCAATTACAATAATTATTACAGAAATAATTACCTTTGAAATTTTAGTGTAAATTATTATTTTACGGAAATTTAAAACAATAATTATTATTGGAATTTTATTGCTGATAATAATTATCATTGGAATTTACAATTTCAGAAATTTATTAATGTAATTTTATTATTAGTGTAATAATAATTATTTACATTAATTATTATAGTAAAATTTGTTATTTTCAAATTACTGTAATTACAGTAATTTTGAAATATCTGTAATTCCAATAATAATTATTAGTGTAGTTAAATTAATTATTATTGGAATTTGGTGTAGTAATTAAATAGAGTAATCATTATAATAAATATTTTACTATAGTTACAATTTCTTAAAATTAATTTTATTACACTAACAATTAAATTGTGTTATTTTCCAGAAAATTTACTAGAAATCAATGAATATACAAAATTTTCAACCAATAATTTCTTTATAAATGTCATTCAAAATTAATTAAAAATTATAAAATTGAAAATTAAAGTCAACAATTATACCTCCAGGAAAGAGTTGGTGGAGTTTGGAAATTGGCAAACAAAATATCATAATTTTGGAGAAGAAAATAAAAAATATATTAACGTAATTTTGGAAAATTTCTTTAAGATGTAGTAAATAATTATTGAAAATTATTGGAATATTTTGGAAATTTGGAAAATTTTATTACATTTGATAGATTTTGAAAAATTATTTAAAAATTGTGTGATTTTCATTTTAAATTATTAAGGATAAACTAGTATTGGTAAAAGAAACTGGTAATTTGAACCAATAATTACACAAATTATTTCTGGTATTAATATAAATTAGTATAATATTGAAAATTTTTAAAAAATGAAATTATTAATTAACTTATATTGAAAAATAAAAGATAAATTAGTGTGATTTTGTAAATAATATATTTAAAAAGAAAATAAATTATTTAATACATTTAAAAAATCAATAAGTTAGTATATATATACTTTTGGAAATTTACCAGCAGCCAACATTCAATATATCATTTTGATCCTTTTTACCAGCAATTAGACATTGGGTTTTCCGTGCATCGCATGGGTCCCTTAGAGGCATATGACTATACCATTTAACCAAGGTTCAAAATTTTGATACGATACGCCCGCCCATATTGTATTGGTGGCTTCACAATACGCCTATTTAAAGGGGTTTCAGGAACCACTCTTTTTTAATAAAAAAAATATGGTTAAAAATATGCCCCAAAACCAAATTTTGAAAAAAACTAAAAAATATATAAACACGCATTATTTTAACCATACCATTCCTCAGTTATAATACTAGGAATTCCATCCAGAAATAGCAGTTTAAAATCTTCTAGAACCAGCAAATGATGAAAAACAAGGATTTATTTTGGGATACGTCATACGTGGAATAAAGCCATTCCAATTTGTTATCTTAAAGCATCTTTCTGCATTAGTTCATTACCTAAAATGGAGTCATCAACTGAACATTGATTTAGAGGGTGTGGTTTCATTTCTTCAAGGTAAAAAACCAACTCATTTTTCCATTGCCCACTCTGCAGTGCTGAAAACATTTTAAATAATGAATCTATATGCCTGCAAATGCAATGAAAAGAAAAGGTGAGATGATTTCATGTACATTGCTTCTAATTGCCCCATTAGTAACTTACCTGAATTACCACTCACCATTACTCATGTTCCAAAATTCGATTTCATGTTCAAGAACAGATAGAAATGCTTCTTCAGCTTTCCCAAGTATATAGTCTGGTGCTTTCTCCAAACGTTTATTAGCAATCATCTGAAGAGAATGGCAATACTGTCCAAAACTGTCACTGCCCCACCTTTGACAAGTCTCCATCAGCTCCGCTGGAGTTCTGGAGCCATGTTTTAGACAGAGAGAAAAGCTCTCTTGGTAAACTGCTTCAATGGCCCAGAAAGCTGTGATAGCTACAGTATAGCTGATCTCTGAGCTCATCAAGCTTTCAAGAAATCTGGTGATGCACGCTTCTTGTTAAACATTCCAGAATTATAATATTTATATTTATGGAATCTTGAGCTAACTAGGATGAAAACTTAAGTTTGAGTCTGAGAGTGGTCAGTTCATGAAGAAAAATGCTGAAGGTTATGTCTGTATCCAGCCCACACCTCCCAAGACCCCAGATAGCAGGGACCAAAATTGGGCTATGGCCCTTTGGTGCATGTCTTGTGTTATTTTATAGGAACAAGATTGTCAGAACAGTTCGGCAATGTAGGCAAACAAACATATTCATCAAAAAAAAATGTAGGTAAACAAACATCAAATCTGACTATTACCATTATGTTGATCATTGGTTTCCAAGATTTATATTCAAGCAAGGTTGAAGATCCGACTGTTTTTCTCTTGTCAAACCTTTATTTGTCATGTATTTAACATTTAAATTACAGCAATACAATGCCTTTTTTTTTCCTATTTTTGGATCAGTTACAACAATACAATGTTTAATCAAATATATTCTCCATCATCAGGTATTTCCAAATGTAAAAGAAATTCTGTTCAATATACATATACTTGACCAAAATTTGAACGTTTCAACATTCAGTACTGGTAACTAGAAGGTATTTCCATGACGCCAAGAGGACCCTAATGTATATCCAGTTATCCACCAATACAAAACAAATAGATGTGGACTCGGGATGCATGCAGGCATCCCAGAATTGGGATTTGGAGTTTGAGTATTGGGTCCATCTCAAACTCATTCACAATTCAGCCTTGAATTATTTGACTGGACTAAGTGACATACTTGGGGAGGGAATTATATAAACAACACTTGTACTTCATGTTGGAAAAGCAAATCAACCTTTTCCAATGATAGGTAAAAAATGAAGTCCTTCCTTTCTGAGGTGAATCAGCTTGTATTTATTTAGCTAAGCCACTCAGGCTTTCAAGAACCTGGATAAATATTATCTATTTACTATTGCAAAAGAAAAGGTCCTATAATACTTCATATTATATTGTCCAAGACAGCAGTCCAATGACGACATAGATTTCATCCCCAGCCTTGCAATTATTTGTTAAAATGTGACACAATTAAGTTCCAGGGTAGTCTTTGAAAGATTCTTGTGGTTTCTTTTATAAAACAATTATGCAGCAGAAATAAAAATTTTTTTAATCTTGAAAATCCAAGACCACTCCCATGGTGGAGTATATCTAATTCCATACCATTTTCTAATTTGATTTGCATTGTAGAATGTCCGGAAGATTGCGTAGATTCACATCTACAGCCTCAAAGTGTTTGGCCTCTAATTCAGTCCACATGAAGCAGCAACAGATCAAAGCTCTTTTTACAGAAAGGATGGCGATCCAAGACAGAAAAGGGTTGGGGCAAACCAGGAGTTATAATAACAATCCTATCAGTGATTAGGGTTTTAGAGAGCTAGGAGAATCTTAGATAAAAACCCTAGGCCACCCCATGCATTGTTTAAATAGATTTAAGCTCCTAATTGCATTAGGAGTACTTATCTCATAAGGATTTTCATAATTGCAATTAGGTCCCTCCACTAAGAACCCTCTTAGTGATTACACCCTTCCTTCATACTTTGTTCACGTTTTGCCCCTTAATGTGTGTAGGTGTGACCTCTTAGGTTCAACACTATTAGATGGTGGCAAGTGATGTTAAACTCTCCTTAGCATCCTAGATGAAACTCCTTCTAGCTTATTAAATTAAAACTCTTTTAATTCACTCTTGAATGTGAATAATGGGCAAGAGTTTCACAAGTCATGAGTGACACTAGTATGTCATGACTACTCTAATAGCTTGAATTTAGTAGATTGAACTTTTCCATCTATAGTTACCATGTAGTAAAATCCTTCTATCATATAATGTCCCCAAAGAGTAGAGGGTCATGATGATTATGTCAAACTCTATTGGCTCAAT
This sequence comes from Nelumbo nucifera, assembly GCF_000365185.1. The sequence continues at coordinate 1,378,283 of NW_010729096.1, read as the reverse complement.
CATATGTCCCGCTGGTTGATGATGAATATGGTGACATTTGGAACTCTTCCATAAATCATGTTGCCTTGGCCAAAGACTTCTGAGTCACACCAAATCTAGTTCCATAGGACATTCTCTCTCCACATGGAGAATGATAGATCCCATATTGTGTATTCACATACCTCCAATCTCCATGTATAAGTCACCATAGCCGACATGTGCATGCCTTATGCCCCTAACTAGAGTATAAGTAAGGGGTGGATTCGATTCGAGCCGAGCTGAGCCGAATAGTATGAGGCTTGAGCTCAACTTGCCAAGGTTGTATAAGGCTCGAGCTCGAGATCGGTTCAAGCTAGAATATTGAGCTCGAGCTTGGCTTGGCTCAAGCTCGATTTGTGGAAAAATATTTTATAAAAATAAAAAATTATATATAAAAATATTTTTTATTTGATATTTAAAAAATTAAGAATTATAATATTTTTATTATATATATTATTTTCTATAATTTTATTATATATATATAAATAAATAATATATATATATTTGAGCTCGACACACGAGCTGATCTCTATTAGGCTTGAGCTTGGCTCGTTTATTAATCGAGCCTATAAATTGGGCTTGAGCTCGGTTGAAACTGAGCCGAGACTAGCCTTTCACGAGCCGAGCTCGAGTAGATCGTGAAAAGCTCGGCTCGTTGCCACCCCTATAAGTGCTTACACTCTTCTGAACAATTTTTCAAATACCAGAGTTCATGTACGAATTAGTGAATTAAGCAGGATGTTTTTGTGCGAAATAACAAACAACGGCATAAATTTCATCGTACAAAATAAATACTCATACAATGGAAACTCATGCACAACGTATTCATGATGCCTCATGCCTAAAGGATTATCTACACAATTATGACGATAGAATTAGTTAAAGCCAATCTTCCTTTGTAATCAAAGCCCAAAGATCTATGAACTAATCATGCTTGACTAGCTAAGCATATGAATGACCCAATATCTTCTTGATCTCTCCCTGATCGTAATTTCTAACCTGAGTACTCTGTCCAATATGAGAGTATTTTTTTAGTAAAACATAGATTTTCCTGTTGGGTCAAGTTTAATGAACTTGTTCTCTAACAAGCACTCACATATTTGCTTTTATGTCACCACACAAGTGACTTGAGATTCATCACCACATTGAGGCAAGTATAACATGTGTCAGTCTATCCGGATCATCAAAGCCCTCTTGATGATCCTCTGGCCATGAACTATTTAAGTATTTTGTACCAAGATAAGCATATCTCAAATTCTTAACACACGTAAGAATAAACTATCTTGACATAAATGCTTTGGACTATTCATGTAAATTGCAATGTCAAAAGAAAACATGAATGACAAAATGCCCATTTATTACATTACAAAAATTGCCCTTCTATAGTGTCACTATTGGTTTCAGGGCATCTGGCTAACAGTCCTTACATGCTTAAACATAGTTATACCATTGAACTTATAAAGCATGCCCAAATGAAACTGGACAAAGTCTACCCTAGGACTTGACATAGGCCATCACCGTTTCAGTCAAACTCAGTACCACTTGACTCAAAGTGATTCTGTGCAATACTCTGTACCCCTTTAAAATGCATTAGACTCAAAGCACTCCACTGTCCACTCATCTCTTTAGATAAAATATCTAAAAGGTTATACTAATTTTTCAATTATTTCTTGTAGCATTTTGGCAAGCTTCCAACTCCTCATATAATAGACATATATACAAATGTTTTGATAGTGAACGAACAAACAAACAAACAAACAAACAAATAAGAGTGGAGTGAAAAAGAAAATATATCATAATACACTCATGTAAACTGGTACCTGCAGTAATCTTGGTTTGCTTTTTGAGGGGAAGTGCCAGAAAGCAGGACTCCCCATTTCAAGGCCTCCTTCTTGAACCAAGAAATCTCATCATTAAGAGAAGCTAAACCACTTAATATCACTTCCATATCAGAACCATCTTCTGATTCCCTCCAAGCCTTCAAAAGAACACTTGCTACAAAAGGTACAAATTCTCTAACAAATATGTAATCCTGTTCCTGTGCATTATATTCCAAGAAACATTACTATTCCATGTAAGCTTCAAAAGAGAAAATTAGGAAAAGACAGAAAAAATAAAAGAGAAAGGGGGGAAAGGACTAGAATATGATAAGAAAAACATGTCAATAATTGCATCTTTTGATTTTTTTTTTATCATTAACAGAAAATTGTATCTTTTGATTTCCCATCATGAACTTGAATCAAATTGTATATTTTCCGAGCATGTATGATGATGGTTGTGCAAACTAGATCATATAGTGGATTATATTGGTAAGACACAACATAAGAATTAAAAAAAGGTGTATTTACACCATATGAGAATTCCAGCTATTAACTTTCTTCTCTCGTTAGGTAGAAGTGAGAATGGATCTAACTACACCTTCATTTGAAAGAGAATGCAGTACAATTCCCATGATAAATCAAGTCATGAATCACATTATTCAACTCATTGGTCAGGAAAAGAAAAATACTTCAGAAGAACCATTTAATAAATCATTCAAGCCTGGGTCCCTCCGCTCAATCCTTATGTATCTTTTTTAGTTTTTGGTGCGCAATGGAGCCTTTTTGAATTGGTTGATTGTCAATGGAATTTATCAAAATAATACAACAGTTTAGAAACGAACGGCCAGCGAAGCAGAAACTGACCTGTTACCATCTCTGCTGTAAAATACTGATTGCTTAGGTGCTAATCTTCTCGGTTACACTAAATTATCAAAAAAAAAAAATCTTCTCGATTACACTCAACAAAGGTTTACCAACTATAAGGAACCGGCAACACGAATCCTGTTTCGCCATACCACCCTATCGAAGATCAATGCATTAGCCGTTAAACATCAAATTAATTTATGGTTCAAAAGTATACATGATAACAAACGAAAAACCTGGTTGTCCAGAACTAATTTCGTTATTTTGCATCTTTATTCTTTAGCTTACTTTTCTTTCTTTTCTTTTTTTTTTGCTTACTTCCTTTTCTTATATAATAAATAGTGTACATTAGTTAGATTATAATTTATCACCAACAAGAATTGATTTATGATTGTTGTCTTTACAATATCATTTTAAAGAAGATCATTTTAAAGAAGCGACTAAGGCCGATTAAAATTTGATTTCTGGATTTTATCCTCGTAATGCTGGTAAATAGAAGTCTATGGGAATGTTAAATTATAAGTTCAGAGAGAATGAAGCAACAAAGCAGAGCAAGAAAAATAGAAAAACATCTCTGATTCACCATTTCTTAGTGACTATAGATGAGAATTCGATGAGATATGAGAGGCAAGAGGGTAAAAGTTACCAGCCATCGCTTGAACGAGGAAAGATCAACCGTTCCGTCTCTGGTACTGAGGATGAAAGGGTGTCTGGTTGCTCTAGAATAAATTGTATGATGCTTATTCAACCACGCCATGATCATCCCGCCACCACTTGCTCCTTCAGCGGCGTTGTTTTTTCCCTCCATTTCTCTGCTACTCCGGTGACCTAAGCAGCTAAGCTCCCACTGACCACTGTTTAGTAAATAGTATACCTGTTCATGTGTCGGGTAGTCCGTCGGGCTTGCACGGGTTCGGACTCATGCGGTAAGGATTAGACCCGAAACAATCGGGCCGGGGGTTCGGACTCTTAGATATGCTTGACCCGATCTCTACATATATATATTGATGGGTTGACTATAAGTTCTTTTAAGGCACCATACCTTCGAATGTCAAAGTAGGGGTAGGGCCGAGTTTGGAATCAATTCATTTCGTGAGAGGTGTTTTTATGAGAAAACAGTGTTATATAGGTGTTTTTCAATGTTATTCTTCTAGGAAAAAGTTTTTTGGGAGAATGACTGATAAGTCCAGGTCAAAACCATAAAGGAGTTCTTTGAAGAATCCAGTCTAACAAGAAAATGCAACTAACGATTAGCTCTCATTTTTCAGAGAAGAAAACGATACTACAGTCTACAGAGAACATAGCTATGGGCTGTGGATGTGAGAGAAAACGACGGCGAGAGAAGATTGAAGAGAGACTGTGAATGTGAGATAAAACGACGGCGAGAGAAGACTGAAGAGAGATCGGAGACAGACGGACGGAATCGACTGGAGACAGCGAGAGAAGATGCAGTCAGTGAGCGGTGGCAGCACTGCGACAGGAATAGAAGCCCCTTTGCTGTTTGCGTTTGCCTTTCGAATGGAGAAACAAGAAACTGGGAGGCCGAAAGGCTCATGAGTCATGAGTAGACCTGTTCATGGGCCGGGTAGCCCGATGGCCCGGCCCGCACCCCGGTTGGGCTTGATCATGTAATTAGGCCCGCGGGCCTGACCTCGGGCCTAACACAGTAAGCCCGACTGTGTTTCGAGCCGGGCTCGGGATTTGTCAAAAAAGCCCGGCCCAGCCCGATTCAGCATTATATATTTTATAAAATATATAATATGTATTTTATATTTATAAAATATATAAATAATATAATATTTATTAAAATATATATTTATTATTTAATATATACATTTTTTATTCTTTTCTTTATAATCTCTCTCTCTATATATATATATATTCAGCCGCTAACAGTATGGGCTAAATTTCGGGCTTGGGCCCAGGCCCGGGCTTCGGACTTTTTATGAGGGCTGGGCTCGGGCCCAAGTTGTAGGCCCGATGGTCGGGCCGGGCTCGGGCTCGGGCTCGGGCTCGGGCTCGGGCTCGGGCTCGGGCTCGGGCTCGGGCTCGGGCTCGGGCTCGGGCTCGGGCTCGGGCTCGGGCTCGGGCTCGGGCTCAGGCCTTAGAAAATTCTGTTAATACAAAGTAAAAGCCCGGCCCGGCCTATGAACAGGTCTAGTCATGAGACAATGAGACATGAGTCATTTTTCGGCAAGGTTTTGAATGAAACCCTGCCGAAATGACCATTTTGAACAAATCTAATTTTAATATTACATGATATATAATTATTAATTATTATATAATATATATTATATATGCTCGAATCGGGTCCAAATCGGTTTGGAACATGCTTGACTCGATTCTGACTCGATAATAATCAGGATAATTTATTAGAAACCGGAATCGATCCATCGGGACATGTTCTAAAACTATAATCAGTCCAATTGATTCGGGTCCATCGGATTGGGCCCGACCCATTGACAACCCTATATCTATCAATGGATTTGGATCTACTGCCCACGAAACATTGGCCACATATTGTGCACAAGACAGCAAACCGACAGTGCATGGTGGGAACATCTCTCCTTGAATGATAACAAATTAACAATTTGTATTAGAGATGTTCCTCATGCATGGCTATAGAGTGCTGTATTGCAGCATTTTGTGGTCAGTTGATTTGACTCTTGACAGGAGTATCTAGTATTTCATAGATTTATAAAAGACTTCTATAATTTGTAATTAACTTACTCAATCGACTTTTCATTAGTTCACAGTGGATAATAATAGTTTTGACCCTAAATGTCCATATGAATAAAAATACCATTTTTGCAGCACACAAGCAATTACTAGGAATGGCAATGGAAATCATATTCTCCATCCCCATCCCAATTCTAAAATTAACCCATCCCCATCTGAGGATGTATTCCCATTAAGTAATTGATTTATTTGCTTTTCATATATAAAAGCAGCATGTGCACCACACGAGTCACTGTTAGTAAAAACCAGAAATATGATTTGGTTATTGTCATAGGGTTGTGTTTGTAGACTTTATTTGGGAAGAGTGGGGATACACATGTTTGATATAAAACCCCATATACAGTTCATATTTGTATTTTCTAAAAGTTGTATTTGCACTCTTCTCAAATGGAGAGCCTAAAATGAAAGGATTCAGTTAGGATAAAGAAAAAAAAAAAAAAAAGAAATAACATGATAATGGAAAAAAAAACTTATAAAGCCAATCAATCAATCAACATCATAAAAGTGACAACCAATGAAATTAGATTTATTCCTAACAAAATTGATGCTTACACCCACCTCATAGCCCTCGCATGAGTGCATTTGGAACCCATAAATAAAAGGGTAAAATGTTGAAACATTCCTTGAAGTTTTTGACCATTGCTGCCCCCCCTCTTGGAAATTTGGTAATTGCAATCATCTCTATTGAAATTTCTAACATAGTTGTAAGTAGACCCCCTTTGTTTTAATCTTATAACAAGAGATATGAAAATGTCCAAAATACCCATGGAGTTACTTTTGACCAAAATGTTCATATTCCAATTTTTCTCTTCATATCAATTGCTACCCCAAATCCTTTCAATATCTTTTCTGAA
>NW_010729096.1:1339307-1371753 GCF_000365185.1 Nelumbo nucifera | reverse complement strand
AAAATGTTCATATTCCAATTTTTCTCTTCATATCAATTGCTACCCCAAATCCTTTCAATATCTTTTCTGAAATTGGTTTACTTTCCAAAATTTTCCTCCATATTAATCGCTCAAAGGTAAAGTTATACCCATGGAGTTACTTTTGACCAAAATGTTCATATTCCAATTTTTCTCTTCATATCAATTACTACCCCAAATCCTTTCAATATCTTTTTCTGAAATTGGTTTACTTTCCAAATTTTTCCTCCATATTAATCGCTCAAAGGTAAAGTTGAAACTTTAAACTCTTTTAATTTTTTTATTCATAATGATTGTATTGTTTTTTCTGCAGAAACCAACCTTAATAGTAACTATATAGGTATTTTGAAGTTTGAACATTTTCATGCCTCTTATTAGAGGATTCTAATAGAAGGGGTCTACTTACAATTATGTTAGAAAGTCCAAGGGGAATAATTGCAATTACCAAACTTCAAGAGAGCTTTTAATTAAGATTGGCAACAGGCGGGTTCGGGGTGGGGGCAGGGCACCCCCTCCCCCTCTGTGCCCTATAGTCAAAGATACTTTACCTTGTCCCTACTTTATCCCCGGTGGTTGGGTGAGTTCAGGGTGGGGCACCCCACCTTCTGTCGGGGACAAGAAATCCCCAAATTTTTTCCATCCCATCCCATGACAACCACTTAAAAATAGTCTAATTTGTGAATATTTTACAAATATGATTATGTGAATTTAAGGGTATTAGGAATTAGATTATGAAAATTTGAAGGTAATTTAGAAATGAAATTATGAGATCCTAAGATTTTAAGAATTTAGGGAAAAATTAGAGATATTTTAAAAATAATATTAAAACTATGAACATTTTACTAATTTACCATCATATTAGAGGTGAACTTGAGAAATTATATGCAAACCCATCTCATTCGAGGTAGGGTAGGGCCTGGCTTTACAAAAAATTGCCATCCCTAGTTTCATTAACGGCCAGAGGTTAGGTTTGTGAAACTTATTCTTATATAAAAACATAAAAGCATGGTTTTGAAAACTGGACCAGATTGGATGATTGGACCAATTGATCAAAAAACCGATTGATGTTGGGTGATTTGGCCTGACCTAGTAATAGGGGGACACGTGGACACAACCTAATCAGTAGGATGACAGCTCAGTCCGACACACCAAGTCCACCTCGGTCCCAAGGCACTTCGGCATTCGTACCAGGTCGGATCCAAAGGGCACTAGTTCGGGCAATACTGACCGACCTTTGCATGGCAACCCCGAAGATCTCGCCACCAGATTCCACGCCTTATGGGATCACGCCTTGTAACAGCTAGCACTATCTCCCCCGTCTGATTCGGGCGATAGTGATAAATCTTATCAGCTGGCAGCGTTATCCCCAATTAACGCGGAAACAGACCTCATCGTAACGAGGATCCCGAAACCACTTCGCAAAACCCGCGAAGACTCCACTATATAAAAGCTCCACCCCCCGGGGGTGAAAGGTATGTGTAATCTCAGTTCTCAAGCCCTCTTGCATTCTAAACTACTATCAGCTCGCAACCAAGTACTGACTTAAGCATCGGAGCGACCTCGCCGGATAAGCAACCCCGGGTTCTCTGATTCGCCTCTTGTAGATCAACTGAGTCCGCCGTCTACTAAGGGCCAGAAAAACAACTTTTGACCAAAAAAAACCATTGTTTTGGTCAATGATCTACTGACTCGAATGGTCAAACTGTCGATCCAGACAACATTTTTTAACTGTTTTTGATTTTATTTATTTATTTATTTTTAAATTTCTAATTTATTTTTTTAAATCGGGCTATCCATTCAAACTGAATGATCGGACTATTCGACCCGGAATCAGTCTTCAAAACGGTTTCTTACCCGGTACGATTTTTAAAACCTTTATCAGATATTCCAGTACACGACTACAGTCACTACATGGACTGTTTCTGTGAAAGGAAATCTGAACTCGTAAATCGTAAAAAAACAAGTTGAGTATTCATCATAATAACGTCCCTCCATTTCGATAAGGTCTATTCTTTCTCCCGGATGGGCAAAAAAAAGCCAAAAAAAAAAAAAAATTCTCCCGGATGGTAGATGCCGTGTTTCCCCAATGCACATTCGTTAAATTTACGGCGATTATCCACAATTCCGCAGTACTACAATTACGGTACTACCACGGTGTCACACAAAATATCTAGATTTTACCGGAGATGATAAAGCGCTGATCGGCTGATGTCGTAAACATCAGGGTCCGAGAGCCCCAAAACGAGAACTGAATAAGTTCTAGCATCACGGTCATTAGGCAATGCCCACCAGGCCACCACCACGCCCTCACGAAAACAAAAAGTCACAAAAGGCAAAATGTTAAAAAGGACGTCTTATTAGCAAAGATTCTGGTTATACGGTGTAAGAAATTTACCCTTTGACCTTTGAGATTTGATTGTCTCCGTGACGGTTACTCCCGTGATGCTATAATTATTCTCGGACAAGAAATGCGATTATGCGAGAGGTCCTCCTCCTGCGGTCCTGCTGCCTATTTGAGATGACATCTTCCATTTAGGTTGGCTCACATAGTGTGTTGGGATGCGCAAGGTAGGGTAATGCGCACCCTTAGATTCTCTACCAATACCAAATCACCCATTACTCCATCTTTCCTCTCTCTATCTCTCTGTGCATCACCACAGTACCACACGAAGATGTCGTCATTTTTTAATTATAATTGAACTGATTGATCCAGTCAGTGTGCATATAGTAGTAGTACGACACTACAAATTATCGTTTATAATGCTCCGTCAAAATCTCATTCATCGCTTCTCCCTCCTTTCCTCCTCTTTCCCTCTTTCAACGCTCCTCTTCTCCTGTCCATCTCTTCTCCCTCTGAGTCTGAGATTCTCCACATCAATCCATCCTTCCGGCTTTCTGAGAACTCGTTCTCGAAAATCTCTACAGCCTACGACGAGCTACATGGCTACCTCCAGATTTTTTAATCTCGTTCCTGTTAATTCTGCTCTTGCTGAAGATGGTGGAGGAACCTCAAATGGCTCTCTTTCTTCATCTACAATTGAAGACGAAGGTACACAGTTTTAAGAACCAGTATGCTGTTTCTTTTGTGATTTTTTAATGTTTGGCTGTGTTAACATGGTCTCGATGGTGCCGAATTATTGGTCTGGGTGCTTTTTTCTGTCAGATATTTGATCTAGGTTTCTTTTCAATCAGTTAAATCATTTCAATAAGCTAATTTGCTGCCTGTAATATTCATAATGCTATGTAGAGTAGACTTATAGTTTGAAGAGAAGTTGTTCGACCTACTTCTCTCCAAGTCAATTGTGCATGTAAGCCTATTGAATCCATTTCTTTTTTGGATGTCCATCTACTCAAATGCGTAATGGAAAAACTTCTTATTTCTTAACTCCCGTTTTGGATTTAATCTTCACTTTTTTATTCATGAATGATGATAATCTTTAATCTATTTATGCATTATTACTCCAGTTGAACGTATTCAAGTACTTATGTTAGCTTACTTTATGGCATGACTGGAACTCCATTTCTGTGGTTTTGAGCTAGTTTCTTTAGTAATGGAACTTCAGAACATTTTTTTTTTTAAATTTATAATTTATAATTTTTTGGGTGGCGGTTCAGAGCACTTCAATCAATACATTATATACTTACACTGATCTTATGGAGTTAGGATCTTTAGTAGATGTTTCTTTGCTTCTTACGTTCTTAATGCTGCTACACACAGTGACAAAAAGGATTATTTGCTTTAAAATATCGTTTATTTATTTATTGTGTTTCACCATCTCTCTCTAGTTCAGCATTTTCATCAAGGATATGTATTTGCTTTCTGTAGGATTCTTGCATCTATTCATATTGAAAAAGCCAATAAGCCAATCCCTTTGACACTATATAACATAGATGGTGAACATGGAGGATGTGCTGGACCAAGCATCTTGGTTGCACATAGGAAATTTACTGAAACAGTGCTCATTGCTTGGATGATTTTGATTATTGGTCAAGGAAAAAAGTGTCGACATCTTGTACATCACAGGAATGCAGGCTTTATTCAATATTTACTTCTTGATTTCATCTGATCCGGTTGAAATGTTGAAGATTCAAGTTTAACTGTTCACATATCTTATTATAACTACCTCAGTACCTCTTCCTGACATGTTCTTCCATGCTGTAGAAAATGCTTCCTTGGGTAGTGGATATCGTCTTCCTCCTACTGAAATTAAAGATATTGTTGATGCACCACCACTTCCTGCATTGTCATTCTCTCCGCAGAGGGATAAAATACTATTCCTCAAACGCAGATCTTTGCCTCCTTTGGCAGAACTAGCAAGACCTGAGGAAAAGCTTGCTGGTATTCGGATTGATGGGAAATGCAACAGTAGGAGTCGGATGTGAGTAATAGTAGCTTTAGTTCTCTTTCTTTGTATATGGGCAAAAATATAGACATGCATATATTTCAAGGATATGTTTATCAGTATGTCTTAACATTAAGACATGTCAGACCATGCAGATAAGTTGACCATGTCGTATCTGTATGGTTGCAGTTGTATGAAAAAAATATGTAGAACATAATTCCGCCATATCTGCTTAGTTCTTCAAAGTTCAAACAGAAAGTGGCAAAAGGATCAAGATTACCATCATTAGATTCATTAAGAAACATGTACCATATATAGGCTAGCTAACAAGAAAAGAAGATTAATAAAGGGCAAATTGGCAGGAAACATGTACTATATATAGGCTAGTTATGCTCATCAAATAAGTCAATATTTGGCATAGAAGATCTTGTCGATGGTAACCATTGAGTGATTGGTTTTGTCCCTTCTGTCTGCTTGCCATATGCTACTGAACAGATGGGACTTGGTAGATTCTAGATAGTGGATATTGAAGACTAATTGTTCTTTTTATTTTAGATGATATTTATTCGTGTAGCTTCCTTCAATTAAGTTTCCTATCTTGACAATTAGTGCTAATGTTTACCTTCAGGTCATTCTACACTGGTATTGGGATCCATCAGTTATTACAGGATGGTTCTCTAGGACCAGAGAAAGAGGTACATGGCTTCCCTGATGGTGCTAAGATCAATTTCGTTAGCTGGTAATTTCCAAGTTCCTTGCATAATGCTCCAAATAATGTATATGCAATATGTGAAGCATCCCAAGTATAGGCTAGTAGGCAACCACCCATCCTTTCAACGTTCCACTTGTGCTATCTCAAAATCTTTTGAATGAAATGCCAACTTTTTATTTACTTTATTTCCTTATTTTGTTCTACCATTGTAGTTTTTCCCAACTGGATTGGCTTTGGTCTGCTATTAACTTTTAGAGTGTTCCTCATTTATTAACACGTCTTGAAATGTTTATCCTGCAACTGGGATTTGTTCTAGTGGTAATTTCATCCTAAAAATGTATCAGACAGAGATTCCAAAGAAGTTATTTCTCCAAGTTTAAAGATTTAATGTAATACATAATGCTCTAAGTTGTTCAATGTGGGGGCACAACCCCAAGATCAGAATAAATCTTGGCATAAGAAGTATTGATCATCATCAATACAGGGTCGGCTACATGAATCCTGTTCCATCATTCCTTTATATCCAGTGCCATATCTACTGTTAAACCATGGTCCCTTATATCCACATGAATATTTCTGAAATTGATATTCTGATGGCCCTGTAATATGAGCTTTTAATGAATAACAATAAGAACATGACCAAGATCCCCAACAAATGTTTGGTTGCTGATCAGGCACATCCCTTCTTGATAAATTGGCCACACCCCATGAAAATATAAGAGGAACCCTGTTGATAAAGATAGGAGGTAAAAAACAAAGGGATACTTTTGTCTATTGAAACAGCTTTTTTTTTTTCTTTTCTTTTTGACTAAATTAGGAGTATGGTCCCTTTATCAAACACAATTTATACCTAAATCACCACCCAAATCTTTTCTTTTCCTTTTCTGAAGGAATGAATTTTAATAAATATGGAAATATTGATTGGTTACAATCCTTTTCTTTTTCTTCTTGAAAACAAGGTTTGGACTCTGATACCATTAGCTTGAGCTCTCACAAATGTGGATTCTTCTTGGTGGAACTTGGATCTGTATAGTTTTGTATTTTCTAATGCATATTCTTTTCTAGTGCAATGCATTTCATGTATTCATTTTTGGATCATCCATAAAACTTCTACATGTTTGCCCTACATTCTTACTCTTGATTCTCATTGTTGATTTCCTTTTCCTGTCTCAACAAGGTCACGTGATGGTCGGTACCTATCCTTCAGCATTCGAATTGATGAGGTGATTGACTGATCGCTTAGATTAGACATTATCTCTGAGTTGGTAAACTTCATCTTTAAATCACTTGAGGAGACTCATTTAGAAAAAAAATTCTTAGTCTTTGTTTTATATGCTGCCCAAGAGGTGGTGTGCTAGTGCTATGGAAAAGTTATGAACCTAGCTGACATTGCTTACTTACTAAATAATCATCAAAGAAAAAGCATATGTATCTAGTGCATCAATACATATAGGTGTCAATTTTGAAATTTTAAGCTTCCTTTATTAACTACAGTGTATTTAGATCTTCCTGATTTTTTGCATTGGCATAAAGTATATGTTATCCACATTTAGGGGGTAGACCCATGATTGAATTATCTAGCTAATAAATATCCTATATGCCAAAATCTGAACCAATTTGCATGGTCTATCCACTTTTATCTATTTTTAGCATGCACAACACTGCTCAAAAAAAAAAAAAAAAAAAAAAACTTAGCACACATACAAACATGCATAAGCGCTCAAATATATGGAAGAGAGTGTTGTTCAACGAAAAGGCACACCCATAAAATGAGTGTGGTGGTACTTAGGATGTTGAGATGAATAATTGGAAAGACCAGAAAGGATTGACTAGAAATGAACTCATTCTAGGGAATCTAGGGCAATGTTTGGTTAAAGTTCTCCAAAGAATCACTATTTGGATAATGAGTTTTGAGCCAATGTGTGTTTGTGTTTCTTTTTTGAACTTTTTAGCTTAAAAAAAGTTTTGAGCCCAATTCATTTAATTTGTTCAATTGTCAGCCTTTTCAATTATGACACTTCTAATGTTCAGTTATGTCTTGGCCAATCTGGTTCAACAATTAGTTTCAAGAGATATGTGTCTGACAACTTATATTCAAGTTCTTGTTTAAATTAGATGATGAGAATGCAGTCCTTTAGTCCTCCCTATGCATAAACCTAACACCTTCTGAAAATCCATGATTCAGGAGGACAATAGCAGCAAGCTCAGGGTATGGGTTGCGGATGTTGAAACAGGAATAGCCAAGCCTCTCTTTCAATCACCGGATATTTTTCTGAATGCTGTTTTTGACAAGTAGGTGCAGAATTGGTTTTCAGTGTTTTATTAATGTTTACACATATCTTTTCCTTCCTCCTGTTTGCTGACACTTGTGTTGCTTCTGAATCCCAGTTTTGTTTGGGTAGATGGTTCTACTTTATTAGTTTTCACCATCCCGTTATCTCGTGGGGATCCACCGAAGAGGCCATTGGTTCCTTCCGGGCCTAAAATTCAATCAAATGAGCAAAAAAATGTTGTCCAAGTGAGGACATTCCAGGATTTGCTGAAGGATGAGTATGATGAAGATTTGTTTGATTACTATGCCACCACACAGCTGGTTTTGGCTTCTTTGGATGGGACTGTGAAAGAAATTGGTCCACCAGCTGTGTACACATCAATAGATCCTTCCCCGGATCAGAAGTACCTTTTGGTCAGTTCAATTCACAGGCCATACTCTTTTATTGTACCATGTGGAAGATTTCGAAAGAAAGTTGATGTGTGGACAACTGATGGAAAGTTTGTTAGAGAGCTTTGTGATTTGCCTCTAGCAGAGGATGTCCCCATAGCATTCAATAGTGTGCGAAAAGGGATGCGTTCAATCAATTGGAGGGCAGATAAACCTTCAACACTTTACTGGTATGAATTAGAAACTCTTAATCTCTCAGATTTCCTAAATGAAGAAGAATCCTTATTTTATATATTTGGTAGAAATTAAGAACCTCTTGATTTCAAACTGGAATATTTCAGTACTTTCATGTTATGTTGAGTCTGTTGATTGTGCACCTAATAACATACATGGAGTGATATTTTCATTTCAGATGTTCATTTGATATCTAGAATTCTTTTGTTCAATAATATGATCCAAAGCTGAGAGCATGAAATAGTAAAGAGGTAATAAGAATATAAAAGCAGAGTAGAGTATGACTTCTTTCCTTCCCTTTTTAAAGTAACCAAAATATATATAAAAGTTATATCATATTATATTTTCAGAAAGGGAAGTGTACACGACAGGAAGATGCACAATGTAACAGGAAGCCCTTTTTGCAGAAAACTATTCAGGAAAGAACCATATTACTACACAAAAAAAGCTTTCCCACCTGTGGATTTAGCAAGATATCTTCCATTGAGTTCAGTTCTCCAGGAATCCATCTTATCTGTATTGACATTTGAGTTCAGTTCTCCAGGAATCCATCTTATCTGTATTGACATAACAGTCATTGTTTCTCTTAGCTCATGAAGACAGTAAGCCAATCTTCATGGGCCACTTCACACACTTAATCATCTTGTAGAATTTGCTTGGCCACCTTAATGGCCAAAGATGCATGACAAAGTTGTCTTGCTATGTCTGTACTTGTTAGAAGAGCCATCATGTTGGCTTCTGATCAGTTGGCATCACCAGTTGGTACGCTATAAGCCCAAATAATGTGTCCATCACTCACATCATATCTTAGGAAGATAGCAATCCCAGCTTGCTTAGAGTTCCAGATAGCATCAGCATCAAGCTGAAGGTTAGTGATGCATTGGATGGGATGGCAGAAGCTGGTCCACCAAGGAATGGAGGATTTTAGCCAGATTCCAGATAATAGTTTTCTCACTGATTTCCTTTTATTACATTTTCCAAGTTATAGTTCTTTACTGCCAAGTTCAATTTCTGTATGGTTTTCTTTTTCTTGCACAAGTTTTTGATGGTAACTAGCAAATTTCTTTAATCCAATTAAGAGGAGTTTAATTCCAGTCAGGTACTGTTTCATGTTGAAAGGATGTTCCAATTTTCTTCACATGCTTCAATTAATAGAGTCTATGGGGTTCTTCATTGGTTGTATCCAAAATAGTTGTTCCTGTGTATTAGTATACTGTTACCTAACCTGGATCAGAAAATGCATACTGACAGTTTATTATATAGCATCAGAATTTGGAGTTATCATTACTTAGTTGTGTTGCTGAAAACTGCGGGATAGTTCCTGTATAAACAAACATGAGATTTTTGCCATGATACTATAAGAATCATCTCTTACTTTAACTTCCTGACAATAAAATATTACTACATCTAGTACCAATAAAAAACTACATATATTGCATCTACAACAACATAACAGTTAGTCATAAGATTTTATTTAAATATTAGCACAAGCATACGCACTGATAGTCCCCCCGTCCTTTCAACCACAATTGTAATTAGAATTATGTATTATGATATTTGTTTTAACTTTTCAACTTGAATTTCCAGGGTAGAGACACAAGATGGAGGTGATGCAAAAGTGGAAGTTTCTCCACGGGATGTAATTTATACACAGTCTCCTGATCCTTGTGATGGTGAAGAACCAAAGGTCCTACACAAACTTGACCTTCGTTTTGGGTATGAACATGAAGTTCCCTCTAGATGCTTACCTTATTGACTGAGTGTATGAGGGTTTTGCACATTTGGGATATGGTGGGAACTTTCCTAGTTATATCATGGCTGTGGTTCTTTCCAGCTATGTAACAAATACTTTGTTTCAGATCTGCCATGTCAGTCTTTTGTTAGACACACATGGTGGTTAGCCAAATAGGTTGTTCTTATAATCATAACTAGTTATATTGGCTTTAGTTTTCTTCCATATGCTTAGTTCAGTCTCTATAAATGAACTTCCAAAGTTATTGTTTCTGTGTGGGAAGCTGGGAATACTTGTTTGCCAATGTTAGATGAAAACAATTCTATGATATTCTTATGGGGTGCTGATTTTTTTTGTGTATAATTTTACATGCAATAATATTATTTATTACACTCTTCTATTCATTTGCTCTGTTTTCTTTTTCTCCTAATTTTAATAAATAATTTGAAGTACTTTCTTCTGAAAAAGGGTTTGTCTTATAGTTTTTTTATATATATGGTACTAACCATTACAGGAATTTCCATTTCTCTACATGATTCAATTTGCATTTTCCATAACATGTAGTCTATAATCCAGTAATGGTTGTGGCACTTAATAAATTGATGGACTTTCCATCAATTAATGATCTTTATCTATTTTGTCAAAAACATTAATTTAATGATCTCTACAGCATTGCTGATTATTTGAACCTGGTATACTGATTTTGTGATGTCATTATCTCTATAGAGGTATCTCCTGGTGTGACGATTCATTGGCTTTAGTTTATGAATCTTGGTACAAAACACGTCGAACAAGAACTTGGGTCATCTCTCCTGGATCTGAAGATGCAAGTCCACGGATTCTATTTGATAGGTCATCGGAAGATGTCTACTCTGATCCTGGGTCCCCAATGATGCGAAGAACACATGCTGGGACCTATGTTATTGCTAAAGTAAAGAAGGAAGGTGATGGAGGGACTTATATTTTGCTAAATGGAAGTGGTGCAACACCAGAAGGGAACATCCCATTTCTTGATTTGTTTGGCATGTAAGTGTTCCACAACTATTAAGTTGCAGAGGATATTTGGCGTATTGATGCCACAGGAAACTAACAAAAATACTTCTTTGTTTTTCAGAAATACAGGTAGCAAACAACGAATATGGGAGAGTGATAAAGAAAAGTATTATGAGACAGTTGTTGCCTTGATGTCAGATCAGAATGAGGGTGACTTGTGTATTGATCAACTGAAAATATTGACTTCTAAAGAGTCAAAAACAGAAAACACTCAATATTACATACAGAGTTGGCCAGATAAGAAGGTCTACCAAATTACTAACTTCCCCCATCCATACCCTCAGCTGGCCTCATTACAGAAAGAGATGGTTAGGTACCAGAGAAAGGATGGTGTTCAACTTACTGCAACGCTATATTTGCCTCCAGGATATGATCCCTCTAAAGATGGTCCCCTTCCATGTCTTGTTTGGTCTTACCCTGGAGAGTTTAAAAGCAAAGATGCCGCTGGACAGGTCCGTGGTTCTCCTAATGAGTTTGCAGGCATAGGTCCAACATCAGCCCTTCTTTGGCTGGCCAGAAGGTATTTATCTTTCTTGTTCCCTCAGTGGCTTTTATCTTCTTCCATCTTTCCTGGTATGATTGATCTGTTTGTTACCGCATTTCCTTTTGCTAGAATCTCTGTTGTAGGATTTTGTGATTAAATACCTTTGGGACAAATATAATTAATGGTCCCATGTCCTGCAGATTTGCTATTCTATCTGGTCCAACAATACCAATCATTGGTGAGGGTGATGAAGAGGCAAATGACAGGTAATCTGATTCCCATCTTTCCAGGAAAGGTGGTTTCTTTCTCAAAGTCCTGTAAAGTTCCATTTTGTACCCAAATGCAGATCCTATCTATCAAATAAATGTGGTCACAGGTCCACCTATCTTGTCTCTTCACATATCATCCTTACCAATGGAATCTCTATTTCATACACTGCTTCAGATTTCTGTTTGCATGCTTCTCTTGTTACCCAGTGGTTATTTTTTTGGGAATGGTGATGCTTACACAATAGGCTAGGGGTCAGTTGTGAGGAATGATGGAGGTGGGATTTGATTGCAGGTCTTCGGTTTACTTCTCAAGACTTGACCTAGTTATTTCTCTGTGCATTACAGAATTATTTTCATAGATGGTGTTTATCCCCCTTTAATTCATTTAGAATCAAGGTTCAGAAGGATTAGGGAAGATATTTCCCATTTGTTCTTTGAAAAGTCTTATTTGCATTAGCATGTATGTGAAACTTCAGGAATATATTGATTGGATTTCTTCCTCAACTAGTGTGGAATCTTTTTTTTTTTTCCAGTTTTTGTTATTAACCCCAAGCTTTACTTCCAGTGGAAGGATGGAAACCATTAAATTTTTATTAGATATCCAAAAATACTTGGGGAGGGGGGGGGTTTAAATACCTTACCCCTTAGAAGCTATACAAGTTGATCATTGGTTCACAAAAAACAATCAGCCCAATGACCACTAAAAGCCAAAACCAAAACTGACTCTATACCATCTAGTAAAAGGAATTTTCTTTTTCTTTTATTATCAATTCAACTGTTATTAAATCTAGAAAAACTAAGTTCTGTAACTTGAAATTTTAGAATTTTATCCATATATGTAACTTGTCTTAAACAGGTATGTGGAGCAGCTGGTTGCTAGTGCTGAAGCTGCAGTCGAGGAAGTTATACGGCGGGGGGTAATCTTCTGCAAAATTTCTCCCTGGTAAACATCATTGGTATATTTGTATATACATTATGACTTGGTTTTTCTGGTCCAACACCTGTTTTAGGTGGCTCATCCAAACAAAATTGCTGTTGGAGGTCATTCTTATGGGGCATTCATGACTGCAAATCTCCTAGCACATGCTCCCCATCTCTTCTGTTGTGGAATTGCTCGCTCTGGGGCTTACAACAGAACACTTACTCCTTTTGGTTTTCAGGTAATAGCATCTTATGACTCGTCCAAATCCATTTTTCCTTAACAAATTGTCAAGAGCTTTTGCTTTTGCTCTCCTTGTCTGCAGTGATTTGCATTTCATGCCTTTTTACTCTATGCTGTCACTGTTGTAGAATGAGGACAGAACACTTTGGGAGGCCACTAGTACTTATGTTGAGATGAGCCCTTTCATGTCAGCCAATAAAATTAAGAAGCCTATATTACTTATTCATGGGGAAGAAGACAATAATCCAGGAACACTAACAATGCAGGTAAAGTTAAAGTTTTTGGTTTTATTGTACTGCTATAGAATGCAACATGATAATCATATTGAGAGAGAATATATTTTCTTCTCCTATTCTTGTTTGTTCTTGTCTCCACTTTTCCACTGAACCTTATATGTCTCTCTCTCTCTCTGTCTCTCTCTCTCTCTCTCTGTGGATTGTTATCATAGTGTACACATAATTCTTGTTTATTCTTTATACTATTCGAAGAACTTTCTTTGGGGGCCTGTCCGTAACAATCATTTTAGAAAAAATGCCTTTTGAACAGTTATCATGAATTGAAATTGCATATACTGTTAAACAGAATTCAGCATAAAAGATTCTGTAATTACTTTTTCAAAAACGGAATAGAACTGAAGTTATTTTGAGTATATTGAATTCTGTGAGTTGAATAATGATATTCCTGGTAAATTGAAATATTAACTGATAAAGGAAATGATAAAAGGAAATATTAGAAGATGGCACCAATACAGGCTCTGCTTTATGGTACGGCATGTTGGATAATTTAAATGTCTGCTGAACAAAGTTGTGATTTAGATGCTGAAATGGATGACTGACAAGAATGTGATGGAAGCAAAATGAAAAATGTGAAAAGTTGAGCAATCCCAAAATACTCTTGACATGTGATATGGTCAACAAGAGTCAATTGTGATGTTTTGGACATGTCAGAACAATGACATACAATTAAAAAGAACAAGAAAAACAAAGAAAAGGGAGGTTGACCAAAATGGTTTTGGCTTTAAAAAGCAGTAAAGATTAAAGAACAATCTTCATGGAAGAGATGGCTCTAGACTGGCTAATGGTGGAAGCCGGTTTTGCTGGCCTGGAAACAGACAGATAGTTGGAAAAAAGGCAATCTTAATCTATATGTATATATTAAAATGGAATGTGCCAAGCTGGCACTTTCCTATTTGTGGTTCATTCTTGATGTCATTTATCTTTATTCTGGTTTCTTCTCAAAGGCACTTTTTTCTGTTTTTTTTTTAATTTTCTAATTTTAAGTTGAACAAAATAACTCAAGTGACCAATCACCTTAAGACTTTTAACACTCCTCATTAATACACCAGTAACTCTCTCTCTCTCTCTCTCTCTCTCTCCTCTTTCCCATTAACTCTTTTAATAATCTCTCATTAATTATAATGTCATTAACTCTCTCTCCTTTAATAACTCATGCCACTAATTCTCTCTCATCTCCATTACTCCATTAAATTGCATAAAACATTAACTTTATCTATATATTCATTTCAACTTAACTATATATATTAGATATATTTGCATTAAACTGTAATTATTAGTAAAGATCAATTATATTAAAATTGAGATATTCAACTATTGCACTAAATAATCTACTTCCATTTAAAATTATAATCCATTTATATTTCATTTAAGAATAATAAAAATTAGTTAACCATAACAAAAATAATTTAATGAGTTACTTAAATAAAACAAAATAATTATTGTTATTGATAAAATAATTTTATTAATATAATAAAAAGAATTTAATTAATAAAAGGAATAAGATAAGTTCCAATGAAAAATAAAAATTTATATAGTTAATTGAATTTCATAAGTAATTTAAATTTAACAAAAACTTAATATACTTAGTAAATTTAATTTTAAATATAGTTTAGTTATTTTAGAATCAATTTAATTTCCATTTAAAAATAAGGATAATTTTAAAAACCTCCTTGGGTTTTCTAACAGTATTATGGAACTCCCCAATGTTTTGACCTTAACAAAAGCCCTTCACCAACATTCCAATTAAAAAATGTTGATGTAGTGCATTAATTTTACTTCTTTTTTTATTTCTTTTTGAAGGACTACACAACCGGGGGTAACCCATCCCCCAACCCAGGTGCATGTGGGATTCAATCCCAAGTCTCTACTACGACCAACAAGAGACCTTACTTTGTCCAAGAAGAGTAAGGAGAGTTATTCTTTGAAAGTTGTTTGGCAAAATAAATTAGTGGAGGGTAAAGTTGAAACTTTAAATTATGTATGATAATGTATTTGCACCTTTTTCTCAAAACTATAGTGGAGGGTAAAGTTGGTAACTTCAATGTCTTTGTTACAGAAAAGCCAAGTGAAAGGAGATATCTGCACTTATTTCTCAAAACTATAGGGGAGGCGTTTGTTTGTGTCAAAACACAAAGGTGGTTTATAGAATTGTTATAAGAGGATTTTTTTTTTATAATTTTACCTAAAAATGATACAAACAAATAATAAATAAAAATTAATAAAAAATTATTTTAAAAAATAGTATTAAGATACAAAAAAATAATACAAATTTATCTAGAGAATAGGAAATTGGCCACACTCTCATTGAAGTGCAACTTGGATTGTGATTGGATAAACTAAGCATAACCCAAAAAATAATATATGAATTGAACTTAGATGGACACCATTTAATTGGAAATGTCATAGAACTATATCTTCAAATTTTCTTATAAATAACACGGGTCCTGACTAGTAAAAAGTAAATGTAAGAAAAGTTGTCTGGAAGAAGGCAATGATGGCGGTGGTGGTGACCATGATGTTCTGTACTTTCAAAACTCCTGCCACACTAATTTCTATATTCAACAAAGTTTTCTCAATTTCAATATCTTGCATTCAAGATATTTTATTTTTTTTTGGCTGCATTTTTTCCTTACCTTCCTGAATTTTAGTTCCTTCCCCACCCTCCAATGGTGACTTGCTACTTATTTTACTTTGCATTTGAAACAGTCAGACCGTTTCTTCAATGCCCTTAAAGGCCACGGTGCACTCTGCCGCTTAGTTGTTCTTCCCTTTGAGAGTCATGGTTATGCTGCACGAGAGAGCATCATGCATGTCCTTTGGGAGACAGATAGGTGGCTGCAGAAGTACTGTATATCAAATTCTTCTGACATAGTTGCAGATCGTGATGATTGCAAGGTTGATGGAAACAAAGCCAAGGATGATCTTGGTGGCAAAGCAGTTAGTGTTGGTGGGGAAGGTGGGCAAGAGCAGGATGATGTAGATCAGGACGAATTTCTGGTCACACTGAGGTCATTGTTGTGGTAACTTCTCTCCCATTGTTGTCTTCCCCTCTCTGTTGAGTTGAGAAATGAAACAAGAATGAAGTTTTTTTAATGGTATTAGTGATTCTGTTTGCTAATAAGTTGCTCTCCACAGACAATTGAAACTTGAAAGCACAATTTAGGGCTCAGACTTTTTTTTTGGTAAGAAAGGGCTCAGGCTTATGTATAAGAATATGTCTAAATTTCATTGTTGTGCTCCTGATTCATTCCGATGATGTTTCAAGTTTTTAACAGCATTTAGACCATATTCTTTGCAGATCAAGACTTGCTACTCATGTTTTGATGCTTAAAAAAACACAAGCTCTCTGACATGATTCACCAACGGGTACCAAGTTAAATGAGCAGAGCATCAGTCTGGTCAACTTCTGATTTGATCAGATATACGATTTACACCTGACAAGAGGTGATGCTTGGCCTGTGAGATGTATCATGGATGGTATCATTCAGAAATTATCTAGTCGCATCCATATTTATGCGCCACCGATTGTAATATATTTGCATTGTTTTCCCGCCATGGGTTGTGCCATTGTTGTTGCGGTCCCTTAGTTTTATAAAGCGCTACATCTTAAAAACTTAATTGTATGCTTCATGCTTGCGTTTGAAATGCATGCCTCTTATTCTCATTAGAGATGATTCAATCAATAAACAAGGTTTGCCTAGTTCATTTCTTAACAAATTCAAGGCTTCGCAAGTTTCACTTGCGTAGCTTATTGATTAGTACTTCTTGTGACGTCAGTTCACAGTTCATGTTTGTCCCAGTCTCACATTCACTATTAAGCCCATAAGCTACAAAAGCTGGCTGGAACCTGGAAGCTATTATCGATGATAAGTATCATGCCTCCTGCCCACACTGTCCAGATGGTTTCGAGGCACTGATTCAGAGCCCGTTTAGGAGGGCTTCTCCGTTGATTGAGCTGTGTTAATTATGCAAATCTATTTTCGGCTTTCTGGTTTTTTATTGAACATGACCCAACGGCTTTCAGGGTTTCTCAAGTTCATGCAATGCCAGAGGCTGCTGCATGAAAGCGCTCCCAAACAGGCACTCCCTACCCCATGCCTAATGGTGCTCCTCCGATCACCAAGGTTCAAAGTAAGATGAGGTACAAATACTATAAGGAAAATATATTTTAGTAGCTTATGTGAGCTGTAAAGTTTGAGCTACTTGGATGTACCTAGGAAACCAAGAGACCTGGGTTCAAGTAGTATGCAAGGTTTAAAAAATCAACACGTATCAGCTCGTATTGGCCGATATGCTCCTATAGAGTGTACCGGGGTTTTGATTAGTTCAGGGGGTGGATGGACTTTAAACCATAGTTTTCAAAATTGGACTGGACCGGACAGTCGGACTGGAAAAACTGGGAACCGGTCACCTGATCGGTTCCGTTTTCCCCCAAAACCGCTTTTTTCCTTAATACCGTTGATTTTGGTCAGCAAACCACTGAATCGGCCAGTTAACCGTTCAAACCGGTAACCGGACCCGTAACCGGTTTGATCATCGGTTCGTTTTTAAAAACCATGCTTTAAATTGACCCCTTTGAACCGAATTTGAAAAAAACTAAAAAAATAACTGATACTGCCCGATACAGCTTTACGGGCATGTTGGGCATATCTATATTTTGAACCTTGGTAGTATGTATGGGAGTTAATGAGACATAAAGGGAGAGTAACTGAATACTTTGAATGTAAAAGTTAGGTGAAAGGATAATTTTGAACTTGAATGCCTTAAAAATAAGAATTAAATGGGAGGTTAGGCTTAAATATACTAGTTAATGAGACGTAATAAAAGAGTGACTTGAATTAGAATGCTTTAAATATGGAAATTAGAAAGAAGTTAGGCTTAAATATGGTAATATGATACCAGCATTGATAATTCTTTCCCGGTAGACGGCATTGAAGCCAGCATTGCTTTCCTAATATGGGTACGAAGATTGAACAATTCACGTGGGTTTTTGATTGGTTAAAGTTTTTTCAATATTATCAAAACATATATATGCTTTCTGTAAGTTATCAAGTTACAAACCGAAGTGACCCAACCAATCGAGGGCTGGCTTGTTGGTGTGTTAGCTGGGTTGTTCCAGCATTGATTTGGAATCAAATCCCGTAACCAGCACTTTAAAAAAAAAAAGGGTAAAAGGAAAAAGGGGGGAAAGGTTATTGCTGATTAACCAAAAACTATCTAAAAAAAGCTATAATGGGTACTATTCACTATTTTTTTAGTATAATCTAGAAAATAGTATATATTTTAGGTAACATGCACGTTAAGTCATAATTTACGAAAAGGCTTAGGAGAGATTTATCATCTTTGAGAAAAGAGTTTAATTAGAGAAGATCGCATGCCTACTCCTGTCTCCGAATTGATTAACATTGTTTTCCTTTTCTTTTGAAAAATGTTTAGTGACTTAGTATTTATTTATAGTTTTTGCTTTTGGGTTTATATGTAGGGCTTTATTCCCTTTTTGGTAAGTTATTTTTCCGGGTAAATATAATTACCTGGGTAAGTTTTTTCTGGGAAACACTTATCTGAGTAAGTGTATTTATCCATGTTCTTTCATTTCCTAGATAAACAAGGTAATGACCATTTTAGCCATAAAAATCTATTATTAAAAGGGGAATTTTTGTCACATTCAATCGTCCGGGTCGACCCGTGATGTCATAAATAAATTAAAAATAAATAATAAAAAATAGCATAAAATTAAATAAAAAACAAAAAAATACAGAAAATAAAACTATCTAAATAAAAAATAATATAGTACAAAATACATAAAAAATATAAAAATAAAATACAAAAAAAAATCTAAAAAATACAGAAAAAAAACAAAAATTCAGAAAAAAAACTCTAGAATGTTAAGTCCTAAATTGCAAAAATCCTTGACCTAAAATCAAGATTCACAGAGATAGATTCCCTTGGCACCAAAATAAAAGAGAAGAAATATGAGCATTCACTCTAGAATGTTAGATTGCTATGCAACCAAGATTGATCTGTAAAAGACTTCAGTACACATTAATTTTACCTAATTGATAAAAAAAAGTACACTAATTTTTACTTGGAAGTGCTACAAATTCGCCTGCCGTAAAGCCTAGAAGTGTTGCAAATTGCAAAAAACGCTAGCCGTCGTCGATTGTCGTTAATCGTGGTCGATTGGTGTGTGTCACCTTCGAACGCTAGAAGTGCTAGCTACCGCAGGTGGTCGATTGGGTGTGAGGGATGGCCGCCGCTGCAAACTCGCCTGCCGCACCTAGAAGTGATGCAAATCACAAAAAACGCTAGCCGCCACTGCAAACTCGCCATCACCAGTTGCTGTTAGTCACGGTCGGTTGGTGTGTGTCGCCGTCGAACGTCGGAGGTGCTGGCCACCGCAGGTGGTCGGTTGGGTGCGAGGGATGGCCACTGCTGCAAACTCGCCTTTCGCAAAGCCTGGAAGTGCTGTAAATCGCAAAAAACAATGGCCACCACTGCAAATTTGCCGTCACCAGTCGCCATTAATCACCGTCGGTCGGTGTGTATTGCCGTTGAACGCCGAAGGTGCTGGCCGCCATAGGGGGTCGGTTGGGTGTGAGGGCTGAGAGGAGGGAAGAACGAAAATGGGTTCTAACCCTACGTTCGATTAATTGATTTGGGATGGGGATATTAAACGAATTTTATTTTTTGTTTTTATTTTATTTTATTTAAAACATTGAAAATAAAAAAGAAAACCCGCGAACCGCTACCCGGGTCGAACGGTTTAGTGGTTCGATCGCTCGGGTTAGCGGTTTTTTGACCTTTTCAACATTTTTTTTAAGATTTCCGGTTTTTAGTGTAACCGGACCCGGGGGCCTGACTAGTTACCGATTTTTCTGGTCCAACCGTTCGGTCCGGTCTGGTTTTGAAAACCATGCAAAATCCCGAAAAAGAACATGGGTTTCTAAGGGGTAGGGTTGAGTTTGTAAGGGAGAGCCATTTGTATCTTGGGCATGGGGCAAGGTGGGCTAGGTCCTCTTTTGTTGCTTTTTTCCTTCCCATGATATGTTTAATAAAATTTTAAGGGGGCTGCCCCTCCACCTAGAGTAAAGTTTGGAGCTATAAAAAGATCAATATCTATCTTGCGTCACAGATTTACCTTATATTGAGATAAAAACCATGGCATCATCGATCAACCTGATCAAGCAAGTATAGTCTTCTTCCAATTGTGTTCTCAGAAACCATCATCATCTAAGCCTTATACCAACTATATGGGGCCCTCTACATGAATCCTGTTTTGCCATCCTATTCTGTTTAATGCTATATTCATTGTTAATTTATGGGTGCTCAAATCATGCCTTTCTAGCATTGTAGATTTACCCTATTTTGAGATGACAAATTAAACCATTGCATCATCGACCAACCTGATCAAGTAGGTTAAGTCAAGGTTTTAAAAACCAACCTGAAAACGGAACCGTTCTAGCTATCGGTTTTCGGGTAAGCGGTTCGACTATCCGGGTCGAATGGTTCAGATGGTTTGCATATTAGGGCAAATATTTTATATGAGTTATGAGATTTGAGAAAGGAGAGAAGAGATGTCGGCTAAGAAAGAAAAGAAAGAAAGAAAGGAGAAAGGAAAAAAGAAAAGAGAAAGGAAAGGAAGGAGGGAAGAAGGAGGAGGGAAGAAGGAAGAGGAGGGTGGTTCGACTCTCATCGGCGATGGCGAAGCGGTGGCAATGGACACAAATCTGAGTTCTCAGATCTAAGATCCGAGTTTTCAAATCTTCTTCTTCTTCTTCTTCCTCTGATTTGAGACATGAACTCAGATCTGAGTCCATGTGTTTCTCTCCTGCAACTTTATACTGCGAACCGTTCTCTGGGTCAAATGAGTCAACGATTCGGCCATTCGGGTCAGCAGTTTTTGACCCAGGAACAGGTTAAGGGTGAAACGAAACTGGTTGTTTGGACGGTTTCTGAGCCGAACGGTCCAACCGTCCGAATCAACGACGGTTCAAAAACATTGGGTTAAGTTTTCTTCCCATTGTGCTCCTAGAAACCATCATCATCATTATTATCTAAGCCTTATCCCAATTAGGGGGAGGGGGTGTTTATATGAATCTTGTGTTGCTATTTCATTCTATTCAACACCATATCCATTGTTAATTTATGGGTGCTCAAATCATTTCTTATTACTTAAGTACTTCTTGACAGTGCTATTCTAAGCATGTGATTAAACAATCTCAATCTGTTTTCTCTCATTTTATCACCCATTAGAACTAGTCTTAGGTTCCTTTGTAAGATTTCGTTTCTCTCTGTTTTTTCCTCGTTTTACCACTGATTCATTCAAGCATTTACAGTTTTGCCACTCATTTTTTGGGCAATGTTGCTTCTTAATTAAATGCCCAACACTTTGTTTCATACAACATAGTTACCTAAAGTGTCATTCACCTATCACATGATGCACCCCTCCATTTTGCACATCCTATTTTAACTCTATGGGTAAACATCTTCTTCAATCTTTCCTTTCTTACGAATTATGAATTATGGAAGACGAAAAAAATGTCACACTGAGTAATCAATGCTCCTAGAAACAACTGATATAGACAATCTAACTGAAATTTCAACATCCTCAGCCTTAGTGCAGAATGATTTGAGTGGACGACATTGACTTGGTCGAGATCGTGGTCATGGTCATGATGCTTTCAACTTGTGTATGTACTGTGCCTACCCTTGATGCTTGCTTTGGCGCTAATGATTTAAGTCACAAACAACAAGAACACCATGGCCGTTGCTTTTTGAAGCATATATATATAGAATATATAGCAGCAAAAACATCTAAAGGAATGGAGGGGAAGAAAAATTGCACTTGGAAGAGTGAAGAGTCACATCCCATCTCAACCTCGAGTAGTCGCGTTAATCCTCCTTTTTGCAGAGTGAGTGGCCAAATTGGCCAAAAAGGGATGATAGACATGCACTTAGAAGCAGACAAATCTGCATGTATAAAATGCAAATGCATCCTCATATATATATATATATTGACATAATATCCTCCAATGTCTACATTTGGATCTGATGAACAAAGACTACTTAATTTAGTGGCCTTGATTTAAAACAATAAGTTCAAAACAGAAAACGCCAAAGACAAAAGCAGAAGCAGAGTGCATCAAGTGGAAAGGTAGTAGTAGCACTTCAATAAAGGAGAGACTGATGAGCCTTGAATTGCACCATTGAAATATGAAAAAAAGGATAAAGAAACAACAAAACAAGAACACTAGCTACCCTCATGACTCATGAGGTAGTAATAGCTGAGTTTTAATTGAGAGAGAACTCCCTCCATGACATCAAATGTCGACATTAGTACATTATATTTATTGGCTACAAGGGCGTTTATTCCTACCCACCTTTTCTTTTCCTTTTGGACTAAAGCCTGCACCCTGCTGGTGGGCTCATACCTACTACTTGCATCTAACAAAGTCTTAATGCTTAGCTCCAACTGGTTGGACATAGAGATAGATCCATTAACATTATCATAGAGATAGATTCAATAACATCCCAATCAGCCATTGAAGCCATACATTGGGAACATCTCCCCATGAATGTTAAAAGGAGATTTTCTCAATGTGTGGTTGCAGTGGCCTCTTAGGGACAGTGTTAATTGGGATTGTTTTATTGGCAGCAGATCCTTATTTTGACAACAATAAAATCTATTCAAGGATCTCACTTGACAGCTTAAGCTTTTAGGTTCAAAGGTTCTTTTAAGGTGGTACTAGTGCCACTTTGACCAAGTGGTCTAATGTTCAATTCTCGTCACCCCATTATAATTAATTAAGTTTCAACCCAAAATATGGGTGGGCCTGTATTGTCCACGTTTCAAGCTCATTGGGCTTTTGTGTGAGGGGGCATGTTAGTGAATAAAAACTAACAACTGTGGGCCATGACAATTGCCATGTTTCCAAAAATGGAATTAAGTTCTGTTAATCTTATTCTTATTCCATGGAATTCAAATGGTGTTAGATCTCTTCCCTTCTAAAAACATAACTCACAGACCAAAATCTCAACATGGGGCAAAGATATTGAGGAGAATCAATAATTTAATCTTTAAATTGGATGGGAGAATTATATATGTGCTATTCTTATGAGGAAAAATCGGCAATAGGAGGAAAAAAAAAACGAGAGGTCTTTTTTACTTTTCTCAATGTTGCTTTTACCTTCCAACCACGGGAAGAATTGAAATCAGCAAAGTTTCAAGAGGGTGATTTCAACCAGAGAGAGGTAGAAGGTGGTATCTCAAGGTACACACTCCGTCACTAGGAACGAGGTTTTAGACAATTATCAGAAACAGTAAGGGTGGTTTAAGATAATAGTTAAACAATACGGGTATAGTTTGTTAATTAACTAAACAGTAGGAAATTTGACTACCAATATTGCCAATATTTAATGCATTAAATTACTAAGAGCAGAAACATTAATGGGGAGAATGAATATCACACTACTCAAATTGGTTGGCCATAGTTGTGCCCAGCTCTCTCTGGGCCCCGCTATAATGTTCATAAATAACAATTCGGCTGTGGATGTGGAGTGTGTCCCTCAGCAGCAGGAAGAAGGAAGACAGAGTGGTCGGTCGGGTGTGTCTGGGCTTGCTATCTCACCTTAATTATAGTACGTGCCCACAGTGTAGACATGGGCTCTCAAGAGGAGGAGATGCTGGTGCAGAAGATTTGTGAGCTCTACGACAACATCTCGAAGCTGGAGTGCCTTGAACCATCCAAGGATGTCGATCTGCTCTTCACCCAGCTTGTGCGCGCATGCATTCCGCCCAGCCCTATCGATGTTAGCAAGCTGTGCAAGAGCGTACAGGACATTCGTTCCAAGCTCATCAGACTCTGTGGACAAGCTGAGGGACTCCTGGAGAACCACTTCTCCACCATCTTGGGATCCTACGACGACAACCCACTCCACCACCTCAACATCTTCCCATACTATTCCAACTACCTCCAGCTTAGCCACCTGGAGTTCACCTTACTCAGTAACCACTGCATCCATGTCCCCAGCCGAGTTGCTTTCGTGGGTTCGGGTCCCCTTCCCCTTACCTCCATTGTATTGGCCTCTTATCTGCTCAGGACCACCTCCTTCCACAACTATGACATTGACCCATCCGCCAACTCCAAGGCACTCCGCCTGGTATCATCTGATCCTGACTTGTCACAGCGAATGTTCTTTCACACTACTGATATCATGAATGTCTCCAGTAGCCTTCAAGACTACGACGTTGTGTTCTTGGCAGCTCTGGTTGGCCTGGACAAAGACGAGAAGGGTCGAATCATAGACCACCTGGCTAAGCACATGGCCCCTGGAGCCCTTCTGATGCTGAGGAGCGCCCACGGTGCTCGAGCATTTCTTTACCCAGTGGTCGATCCTTGTCACCTCCGCGGCTTTGAGGTGCTTTCTGTGTTTCATCCGACCGACGAGGTCATTAATTCGGTCGTGATTGCCCGCAAGCATCCGAAGCCCACGCACGCACTGGAGCAGGGGCTCGGGCTCAGCCCCATGATACTGCCCAGCAAATGTTCTGAGATCCAAGCCTTCAATCCCCTCAACCATGGCAGCATGATTGAAGAATTGGCCATAGAGGAGCAGCATTCTTGAATCCAATTGCTTTTTAAGGTTAATTTTCATGTTCGTCTCCACTCCATCTCTCCCAACAATTTGAAGCCTCCGTTATTAGCTGGAGCCCCTTTATTTATATATGTTACTTGCTTTTTAAGGTTTTCATGTTTGTCTAGCTCCTCATGCATGTACTTGCCTCATGTGTCCTGGCTGTGTCTTTGCATCTTATATATGCTTAGTTGCCTTTGAGAAAATAAAGAAACCCGATTTTCACTTCTGTTGAGTGTTGACCAGTTTTTCTTAATTTGGCTGTGGTTGGTGGGGCTTCTTACCTTTAAACGGGTTTTTTTAGAAGCGCTTTTTTTATAAGTGCTTTTAAAAAAGCGTTTAAAATCCACTTGGTAAGGTGCTTTTTTCGTTTTTTAATAAAAAAACACTTATTTGACAAAATTACTAGGTTCAAAATCAATGTTTTAAAAATTAAATAACCCGAAAACGGAACTGTTCTAGCCACTGGTTATGGGTTGACGATTCAAATGGATGACCCATTTTGACAACAAAATTTTAAAAATAAAAAATGGTCAAAAACTGTTAAATAGGTCGACAATTCAACCGCCGAGATGAACAGGTTACTGACCGATTCAATGGTTTTTGACCAGAGACTGGGTTTGGGGTAAAACAGAACCAATTGCCTGGATGATTAGGTTCCCTGGGTAAACATGAAAAACATGTACACCATTATTTGGTTCAGAACAGTCTAATGACATCAACATTCTAGAAATGAAACAATCATGTATTTTAAATGAGTAAACAATCATGTATTTTAAATGAGTAAACAAGGAACATTCCAGATTAAAGGGTAAACTTGAAAATTGAATTAGTAATTAATAAGAAAATTTTAGAAACTCTATATTCAGCCCACTCAAACTCTATAAATGGGGATCTCCATGCCCATTTTGGGGGACCCCTTTGTCCACTCGGGATCCATTAGCCTTATGTTGGCCCATTTCCTCTTTCACCTCTGCTCTTATCTCTTCCTCCTCCCTTTTCCTTTGCAGCCAGCATCTATTTCTCTTTTCCATTGCCAGAATTCTAGTTCTAGCGAATTATATTGGCCTGATCTCTCGCCGGAGGGTATTATGTAAGGAATCCCTCCAAAGGTTAGGTCACCTACCTCTTTCCCTATTATCTACTTCTCTCTTCTGAAGTCATTGACCAAATTCATCAAACTTCAAGGTATAGATCACTTTTGTGTCCATGGCCTTACACACCGCAAAAACCACTGTTGGAGGCGTTTGATTCAAAACAAACAATAATAAAAGAAAAAAAAAATAAAGAAAGGGTGAGATTCAGTGGTGGGAATTAGTATTTGATCAACTTTTCTTAGGAAAAAACAAAAAAAAAAGTTGGAAATTGAGCTTAGCTGTAGCTTATTGCTGCTGAAAATGGTGAGAAGTGAAGATAGAAAGAAAGAGCGAGGAAGAAGATGGACTTAGTAATGGCAGGGTTAATCGTGCAAATTGCCCTATTCATTTTTCAACCCACCAAATGTTTTCTACTAAAAAAAGTTTTTCAATGCTTATAATGTGAGTTGAACCGAAATCAATCAATAATAGTGTCAAATCTCTTAGAACTACTTTAAGCCACTAAATCATATCGCCTTTTGTGTTATTTAATGAAATAAAATAGATTTTATTAACTTTTGTGTTTATCAAAATAATCAATACATATATATGATTAACAATTCCAATTAAAAATAAAAGAAATAATATTTAAAGTTAGCATTTTATAACTAAATGAAATAAACAATCTATCAAATCCAAATTTACATCAAATGATGATTTTAATTCCAAGAAATTTATACAAAATAAAACATTAATAATAGAATAATTATCTTAGTACTTAAAATTTATAAATTTGTGTATGATATATAATATAATGGATTCATATTTATGCATCCCAAATATCGGGTATTGGATACCCTAAAGTCAAAACCCATCCCAAACCCTATAGGGTTTTAATCCAAAATCCCAAATCCGTCCCAAACACTATAGGGTTTTGATAAACGGGTCCTATTAGGGTCAGGATGGGTCGAATACCCAAAAATTACTGCAAAATTGACATCCTGAAGTGATGGTTTTAGAGGCAACTGGGACATTCTAGGTATTAAGAAAAAATTAAATAGACAATACTGGGATAGGAAATAAAAAGCAGCAGTTCTTGAAAACTAAAGAAGCCACAAGCGACCCATCAACTACTTGAACTTTTCTAATGAGCTTTTTCAGTCCATTCACTACTTTTTTACCAAACATTTTTTTTAAGGTACTTTTGGCTTTTAAAACCCAATAATCACTAAAAGTGCTTATTTTAAGCCCTGACAAACATTGCTTTATTAGTAGAGTAAAAGACTCAAACCTCCCTTAAGGTTTCTCATAAATACTTAGACTTTCCTTCTAATTTTTTACTAGACTTAAACCTCTTTATCAATATAATATGTCACTATATTTAATAGAACTAATAAAAGACTCTTTTATCCTTGATTATTTTTCAAATTTTTAAAAAGAACCCCCAAACTGTATCAATGTGAAACAAGAACATAACAACATAAATTTTAAACACGAATATATTGTATAAATAGTAAAAGTAGATTATACTGTTAACCTTAACAAATACAAGACATAAAAAAATGCCTTAACATACGGTGTTCTATATGTTTGAATTTAATAGTAAAGAATGCTTGTTGGCCAAACAAAAATACCATACCAACTGAATGTTCTCCTTTCATTGCAAATTGACTTCTCTTATCCCTACCCTGTACTCCTATAATGAGAAGCGATGAAGGTTGAAGGTGAGAAAATCTCAGGGTCCGTTTGGTTTGCAGTTGAAATCGGAATCAAAATTCTTAAGAATTGGAATCGGAATAATCCATTCCTATAGTCTGTTTGGTTCAGACAGGAATAAGAATGAAAATTAAAATCAGTAGGAATGAAATTTTATTTTCAAAGGAGGGGCAGGGAATAGCCATTCCCTCAAATGGGAGAATGATATTCCAGCAGAAATATTTCGATTCCATCCAACTAATCAATTAGAATCAAAATAGCCTATTCCAATTCTAATTCCAGACCCCTATTCCCATGAACCAAACAGAGCCTCAGCAGCTCCATTTTTCTTCAATTACAGTAAATTAAAAAAGAAGTTAGTGAAATTCCATATTATGATAAATCGGATATGTTCAAATTATTGAAATAAAGTGAGTAGACTTGTAATCTATATATTCATATCTTTATATATTATTAACATATGGAATGGGTAATCTCTTCGTTCAGCAAATCGAATCTACTCGTGCGAGTAGATTGATGGAAGCTAAACATACTCTCCCAGTCTTTCATTCCAAGGCCACATTTTTCCACTACAGTGGGGCTGCGGCCCATTCGTCCTTCCGGGAACCACCACCACCCCAACTCAATTGCCGGGTTCAGCTACTGCAGCCTAGCTGTCCTCTTGCTGCTAGGTAGGTGGCCATTTCTGTGGAGGATTATCGGAAACCACCACCACGCCGGCTGTGTCGGTTGAGCCGCCGCCTCCGCCAAGGAAGAAGACAGGGCTGAGGTAGATGTAAGAGGGCTTGGGCTCCTTCTCGTATCCAGAACTGAGGTAGGCACGATGCCCTAAACAGCAATTGTCCTTCCACTTCCCTCCAGGTCGGAGAAATCTCTGCAACTTCTAAAACCCCCTTCCCCTACAAAACAAAATACCCATAATCCAAAGCTCTCCAAAGGAGAAGAAGAGCAGAACAAAAGGAAAATAAAAAAACTATTGAATTTTCTGCCACTTGTCTCAGCCTACTGTGGTCTATTATTATCTTAGCGTATCTTTAAGTTTTAATTGTTATTGCCGTTAAGTGTTAACCGAAAGAAACGAAATATCAAATTTGTCCTCCATTATTCCTCAAATTTCATCCCCTCTTCTTATTCTCTTTCTCTTTCTTCCTTTGCTTATCATTCACCCATCTTCATCTCTGTTACCGTCTTCTCGACAATGAATAAAGAACTACCATTGGCGTCATCGTAGCCGAAAATGACGGCGGCCATTATGGACGAGAAGCCGGTGGTCGGAAGAGTGGGGTTTTCAGACCAACTGGCATGGAATATCGACTAAAAAACCAACTTCCGAAGTTGTTGGTATTTGCAGACAAAAGCAGCCAACACTCTTGGCTTCGTGGTTTTCCGACAGTTTCTTGGCGGGATGAAAACAAAGAAAACACGATTTCTCATCTCTTCATCAAAGGTTTTGGGGGAAACTGTTGTGTCGAAGGGTCGAAGAAGATGAACAGTTACTCAGCAGGGATAGTTTTTACTCTACAATCGCTGTCAACGAAGGGATCGTCGCATTTAGTCCAAAATTTCCACCCCCACCTGTGCAAATGGAGCATCCGGAGCCGCAAGTGGCTATTCGTACGGATTTTCATATAGGGGTTCTCGTTAGCATGGGCCTTCAGGATTCGAATGAAGATCGACAAATCTGCCTGTGATGACCCCCAATGCGCATTCCCCGTTAGGTCTCTCGGAGACCTATGATCAGGGGCAGAGTCAGGGGGTGGCAGAGGGGAGCCATGGCCCCCTGCCTTGAAGATCCTCATACTAGTTATTTAAAATCCACATATATTTTGCTCCTCTTACCTATGTCTTTTATCTTTTGGCCTCCCTATATGATGAGGGCGGATTTGGCCCTCGAATGACATTGTGACACCTGACACCTTATGACAATTAAGTGCAGCCTTTTGACAACTAGACAGCTCGAGCTCGCTACTTATAGGCAGCTCGCTACAGGTAGCTCGCCACAGGCAGCTCACCGCCAGGCAACTCGCCACAGGCAGCTCACCCTCGTGTAGCTTGGCACCTCAGAACAACTAGGTGACACGCGAGACCACTTTGACAACAACTTGCCTTTGCTAAGTTGATGGTGTCCCACCAGGCATAGCCTGGTGCAGGCGCGACCTGGTGGCCTGGCCCTGGTGCGCCCAAGCACGAGCTGGCAGCCTGGCCCTAGCACGAGCTGGCAGCCTGGCCCTGGCACGAGCTGGCGGCCTGGCCCAGGCACCGACCTGGCAGCTTGACAACACCGAGGAGATCACCACCGTACCCCGCATTTCATGGGATTGTGACTTGTAACGGCTATATTAGCTCACCCACTCCCCGAGTCAGGCAGAAATGGGCAACCTTACCAGTTGGTGGCTTTATCCCCACCTAACACAAAAGCATGTCCCATCACAGCGGGAATCCAGGAACTGCTCCACCTAACCCACGAGGACTCCAGTATATAAAGACCTCACCCCCCAGGGGCGAAGGTATGCAAAAAAAAAAAAGGATGGGTAACCTCTACTCTCTAGCTCTCTCATTCTCTAATATCATTCTCAGCTCTCCACTAAGTGCTAACTTAGGCATCGGAGTGACCTCGCCGGGTTAGCCACCCAGGTCCTCTGACATTTGGTTCCTTGCAGGCTTCTAAAAGAGCAACAAAGCTCATCAAGGCAGTTCGCCACCAGGTAGCTCACCACCAGGTAGCTCACCACCAGGCAGCTCATCAAGGTAGCTCACCTCCAAGCAGCTCATCAAGGTAGCTCACCATCGGGCANGTAGCTCACCATCGGGCAACTCATCAAGGTAGCTCACCACCAAACAACTCATCAAGGTAGCTCACCTCCAAGCAGCTCATCAAGGTAGCTCACCACTGGGCAGCTCACCACCAGGCAGCTCATCAAGGTAGCTCACTTCCAAGCAGCTCATCAAGGTAGCTCACCACCAGGCAGCTCATCAAGGTAGCTCACCACCAGGCAACTCATCACCAGGCAGCTCATCAAGGTAGCTCACCTCCAAGCAGCTCATCAAGGTAGCTCACCACCGGGCAGCTCATCAAGGTATCTCACCTCCAAGCATCTCATCAAGGTAGCTCACCACCAGGCAGCTCATCAAGGTAGCTCACCACCAGGTAGCTCATCAAGGTAGCTCACCTCCAAGCAGCTCATCAAGGTAGTTCACCACCAAGCAGTTCGCCACCAAGTAGCTCACCACCAGGCAGCTCGACACCAGGCAGTTCACCACTAAGTAGCTCGCCACTAGGCAGATCGCCACCAGGGAGCTCCACTTCATCCTCTGAGTCACAGGCCACTTGACACATCACGAAAAAATGATACGTGACCGGAAACAGTTACATCATTTGGCGTCGTTTGTGGGAAACACTACAAAAGTTAAGTTCTCATCCTACAAAAAGCTAAGTTCTTATCTTACAAAAAGCTAAGTCCTTTTCTCCCAGAAAGCTAAGTCCTCACCTTTTTAGAAACTGAAGCTCTCGCTTTATAGTTTCCATTTTTTTATGAACTCAAAGATAATGCAGGGAGCTAACAAACTAAGTAGCTCTAAGACGCCCACCCGGCGGCCTGGCGCGGCCTGCACAATGCCTGGCGGCCTGGCGTGATCTGGCATGGGCGCCGACCTAGCGGCCTAGCCCAGGCGCGAACTGACGAACTGATAAAAGACTTCCTCACCCCCAAAAGACCAAAGGCCAAACTAACAATTGACCTCGGCAACTGCTTAAGACCCATTTGCCTCTTCGGCATGGGCAAAGTTCAGGAGTGGACTACGAGTCGCTCCCCGAAGCCTAAGGGCCACACTACTGCTTAAGACCCATTCGCCTCTTCGGCATGGGCAAAGTTCAGGAGTGGATTACGAGTTGCTCCCCAAAGCCTAAGGGCCACACTGCTTCTTAAGACCCAGTCGCCTCTACGACATGGGCAACAATGCTGCTTAAGACCCAGTCGCCTCTACGGCATGGGCAACGCTACTGCTTAAGACCTAGTCGCCTCTACGGCATGGACAACACTACTGCTTAAGACCCAGTCGCCTCTACGACATGGGCAAAGTTCAGGAGTAGACTACTAGTCGCTCCCCGAAACCTAAGAGCCACACTACTGCTTAAGACCCAGTCGCCTATACGGCATGGGCAACACTGCTGCTTAAGACCCATTCGCCTCTACGACATGGGCAACACTACTGCACAAGATCCAGCCGCCTCGTTGGCATGGGCAAAATCAACAAAAGTGGACTCTAAGTTGCCCCCAGAGCCTAAGGGCTACAGTACTGAACAGGCAGCCCGGCACCTCACATGCAGTTCGGCACCTGGTCAG
The DNA here is from genome assembly GCF_000365185.1 of Nelumbo nucifera. The sequence goes on along the minus strand of NW_010729096.1, from coordinate 1,340,019 downwards.
CCCAGCACCTCACAAGCAGCCCGGCACCTCACAGTTAGCTTGTCAGCACCTCACAGGCAACTCAGCACCTGGTCAATACTGCTCAAGACCTAGTTGCCTCTTTGGCATGGGCAAAGTTCAGGAGTGGACTATAAGTCGCTCCCAAAGCCTAAGGGCCACACTACTGCATAAGACCCAATCGCCTCTTCGGCATGGGCAAAGTCCAGGAGTGGACCACAAGTCGCTCCCAGAGCTTAAGGGCTACAGTACCGAACTGGAAGAGACCTCAGCACCTTACGGGCAACTCGCTTCCAAGCAACTCCCAGAGGCTAAGAAACTGAATCAGCGCTTACGAGCTCGTTGAATTACGGGCCAAAAGGAGAAATCTACTCCCTTCGTCGAGTTACTTTCAGCTCGGGAGTGGGGGGCAAATGATGAGGGCGGATTTGGCCCTCCAATGACATTGTGACACCTGACACATTATGACAATTAAGTGCAGCCTCTTGACAACTAGACAACTCGAGCTCGCCACTTACAGGCAGCTTGCCACAGTAAACTCATCCTCATGTAGCTTGGCACCTCAGAACAACTAGGTGACACCCGGGACCACTTTGACAACAACTTGCCTTTGCTAAGTTGATGGTGTCCCACCAGGCGTAGCTTGGCGCAGGCGCGGCTTGGCACAGGCGCGACTTGGTGGCCTGGCCCTAGCACGAGCTGGCAGCCTGGCCTT
>NW_010729096.1:1318466-1329737 GCF_000365185.1 Nelumbo nucifera | reverse complement strand
CTTGAGGGTCAGTGGAGAACGTCCCCTTGGTGATGACAAATGGAGACGTTTTGAGAATACTTTTGCTATTCCAAAGAATTGCAGTGCAGAAAGAATTCATGCCAAATTTACAGGTAATCGTCTTAGTCTTATATTGCCAAAGGCAGTAGTAACTCAGGATCCTCCACCAGCTACAACACAACAATCGGTAGCGAGTCCAAAATCCAGGAATGACAAGGAACAAGTAGCTGATAGCGCTAAAGAAGTGTCAGAAGAGAAGAACAATCAAGGCAACGTAACAGATGATGCTAAGAAAGAAGCAAATGTAGCTGGTGGTGAATCTGTTGGTGCCCAGACTGTGATTGGAAGCAAGGACGACAGTGCAGCATCCGCTACTGGTCTTGCTTCTGTGTTGAAGAAGCCAAGGCGCGTGGCTTTCAGTGTTAYCATAACCATTGCTGTGCTGGTGGGTCTAGGGATTTATGCAGCACAGAAACTCAGATCTTCTGAAGGGGTTGAAAACTAGTCCCTGTATTGTATTTCGTCTCATGTCCCACAATTTCTACAATACAAAGTTGATTTGAAATTACGTGAACATAATAATAAATTTGAAGAGTATACAAGCCGTGTTTGAAATTWCCAAAGATCTTGTCAAATTCTATATTCTTTTTTGATAATTGAAGCCATCATTAACTAATCAAAAAGATTAAAGGGGTTTGGTTTGGTTTGGTTTGTGGAATCCGATTTAGAATCACTGGGCAGAATGGGATTCCCCTCACCTTGGCCAAGGGAATGARAATTTCATTCCAGCTGGAAAAATACAATGACTAAAAAGCCCCCCAAACCCTATTTCTCTTTACCCAACTTGGGAGTCATGCATGTCTTATGGAATATGAATCCAATTTCTGTTTGAACAAAACAAGGGGGAATAGGCGATGTGATTCCCATTTGGAGACCAGGGATTTCCGATTCTGATATCAACCGTGAACCAAATGGTACCTCAGTATATATGGTTCCTGCCGCAGATGGATTGTACCACCAATAACAGACATCAGCATAAGATTTGGCTTTTTGAAACTAAGTAGTTTTTTGAACATTGGAAAGCTCAACAAGGCATATGTAAGTAGTTTTTTGAAACTAAGTAGTTTCCTCAAATCTCAAAGTATATATAAGTAATTATTCCTAAATTTTACGTGATTAATGCCAAGTAAACTGAACCTTAACAAATTATAATTAAAATTGTAATTATGAATATTTGCTAGATATGACCATATTAGTTAAATTATAAGGCTTTTAAAAAAATAATATTAGTTGTATAAATAAAATGATTATTTTATTAATATAAACATCAGAAGTCAACATTATTGTAAATTAGCAATGTGATAAGGCTCCTTTATCCTTAATTTTACTTCACAAAGCTTGTTCATCCAGTGGGTCTAATTTAAATATACAATATTCGAATCAATGGTGACCAACAACCGTGAAATCAAATACCGGTGTGAACCATCAATAAAGTAGTAACTTCTTTAATGTGGCCACTGTCTGTACATTTGGAAGATGCTGTAATGTGAATAGTCACAATTGTCATCGAGAAAAAAAAGGACTTGACAAGTTATCTCTCGGTTTGCTGATGTGGCAAATTGTTTTTACAAATAAAATCAATTATGTTGTCAAACACTCCCCTAAAAGATCAATATGTATTCCATCACTGTTTGCAAGTAAGGGTGTCAATGGACCGGTTTTGGATTGAACCCTATCCAGTCCAAAATCAATTTAGACGGATTGGATGGACCAACAAAGCATATTATATTGGATCAATTCAGTCCAAAATATTTATTAGATTGAATTGGATTAAGCCAATATCTGGTCCATTGATATAAGATGAGAGTATATGTGTCAATGGACCGAGTTTGGGTTGAAATCAATCTAAATCAAAATGAATTTGAATAAACTGGATGGTCCAGACATTGAATTGGATCGATCCAAATTGGTCTAAAAACATTCATTGGATTGGATTAGACCTGGTCAATTTATAATAGATTCACATTGGACTAGATCGGATTGGACCAAATCCAGTCCAATTGACATCCTATTTGCAAGTATAATATGAAGCTCAGTGCTTTTGTTTCACCCTTTTATACTTGAACAAAATATGAAGTGCATAACTTTGAATAAGAATAAAATTAAGGGTCCATTTGGTTTGCAGGAATAAGGCTCTGGAATCGGAATTACAATGGGCTATTCCATTCCTAGGCGGAATCGGAATCCCATTCCCATTCCTGCTGGAATGACATTCCCCCATTTGAGGGAATAGTCATTCCTTGCTAATTTTAATTCCTGCTAATTTTAATTCCCATTTCTATTCCTATCTGAATCAAACAGACTATAAAAATAAACCATTCCGATTCCGATTCCAATTCTAACTACGAACCAAACAGACCCTAAGAACAGCAACTATAAACATAAATTGAACCTTCAAAGTTGAAAATGAGTGATTATACGTTCATAATGCTTGGAAATGATCAGTGCACGACCGAATAGATGGCAGATCATAGACGCACCGCGTGGCTATAAACTCCTGTGACAAGGAAGGCATAGTCGGTGAGTGCAGAAAGAAGCTTTATGAATCATCATTATATTAAGGATGAAGCTGACATCAATCTTCAACACTTGAAAATGTGCAGAATAACTTTCTTATTACACTTCGTGCCATTTAAAATTCATGAGAAGTTTTGATCCTCCCATGAGTCGTTATAGCACCATTGAAATCTAAGGATACATACATTTGCAAGTTACATATATATAGAGACATGTATGGCGAAAGAAGAATAAAGGATACTAGCAACAAATAGGGATAGCAGACTTGGGGAAGTTACAGTAATCAAAGAACATCATTGCCTGTTCCTCCTCTGTTAAAACACATGGAATGAACGCCACCTGTACCACTGACGCCCTCCATAAGAGCAAACCTCATGTCCTCGGATGGTTTCCAGTGTCGCTTCCTCTGATTGATGAACCAATTATTTATCTGCTTTTGATCAAGTCCGGTAATCTCCGCAAGCTTCATCTTCTCTTCTTCCTGTCCCAATATGCAATTTTGAAAATTTAACCAAAGATGCATCGGAGAGAGAAATTTACATTTAGAAAGCAAGCCTCGGTATTTTGAAAATTTAACGTAAAGTGCTTTGGCGCAACAGTTGAGTTGCTCCATTGTGACCCGAATGAGCAGGGTGTTCAAATTTTGGAAACAGCCTCTCTCTGCAAATGCACAGGTAAGGCTGCGTGCATCTGTCTCTCCCCAGACCCCTTACATTGGTGAGAGGCTTATATGAACTAAGCTGCTATTCAAGCTATAATTGGGATAAGAACAGGATACAGGGGGAAATATAGAAAACCTAAGGCCTGTTCTCTTTTTGGATTTTGAGAGGGGAAAATTGGTCTATGGAAAATTCATTTCCCTGTACCCATCTCCTAGGAGGGTAACTTTATTACATAGTTGTGAACACTTGGATGAAACAAAATTACCCCTTTTAATAATGACATTTTTATAACCAAGACATTTATTATCTGAATTATAAAGAACCTAGGTAAATCAAATACACTTACTCAAATAAATATTTCCCAAAAAACACTTATCCTGGTAAATAACTTCCAAAAAAGCAAATGGGGCCCTAGAGTTACTTCCAGCAAGTTTTAACCCAAAATGGCAGAGGAAAATATAAAATACTTGTTTTTTGGTCAGAGCAGGCCGCAGGGTAGACGTGAGGCCCACTGCCCATATCAGAGAGAGCCTGCGGTTGAACGAAAATGATCATTAACCTCCCATTTGGAGGGGTGCCAATTGACTATCATGACTGGGCGCAAGGTTCAAATATTTCGGTGCCCAATACATCTGTTTAGGGGTGTTTTTGGGAAATTTTTTCATTAAATAATATATATAAAAAGTCTTAAAACTGAAATTTGAAAAAAATAAAAAATAAAAGGCACGTGGTTCAAAGTGTCAATACACAGAGGTGCATCGATTCTTTGACCCATGACAACTGGGTAAGTTAGAATATCAGCTAGAGCTATTACCGTGGGATATGGCCATCTATAGTGTGTGTTCCACCAGTCGAGTAGTGTCATCCTTGCATCTTTCGGCAATTTCCCCTTCTTTCTCTTCTTCAAGAATTCCTTCCTCAAACTGCTAAGATAGCCGCTGTACTTACGCAGGAGCATTTCTTTCAGCTCTTTGTCACCAGGGCGTGGCCCGCAGGATTCTTGGCTTTCTGATGCTTCAACCTCCCCACAGCTTAGCTCCTCTTCAGATGTCACAGCTGTATCATCTGAAAAACTGGCAAGAATCAGAGCTGGCTTACATAGAATCCATACTCCGCATACACAAACTAATTTGATCATTAGCATATGTTGAAATGGGAAATAAGCAGTTGCGCAAATTTTGGTGACAATAATTGTTGACAGTATCGTATCATTGGTATTCAAAAGTTCTGGCAGAAAACAACCACAATAAAGACAAAGAACTGTTGTAAGAAAATAATTTGACATCTTGCCCTCGCATCAGGCCCCAGACCCACCCACCATTCAAGACCAAATGCAGATGGACAAATAAATACTCTTTGATTTGCTAGTTTTGCACCAATATAATATAATATGAAGTGCAGAGTTCAGAGTTTTTGGCCACAGGGTAGTCCACAAAATAACACAACCAGAAATCAACATGCAAAAAAGAAAATTAATCAAAGAAAAAAACCACTTAAAAATCCAACTGAGAATGCTACAAGTTTAAATGAGTTGCATTCCACAGAAACCACAAAAACAATAACATCTAAGCCCTGTCCAACTATATGGGGTCAGCTACATAATCCTGTTCGCCATTCCATTTGTTTAGTGCCAAATGCATAGTTAAATTATGTGCACTTAGACCATTTCTTACTACACCAACCCAGGCCCTTTTGGTCTTCTCTTTATCCTTTTCGTAGACCCTTCAACTTTCAACAGATTGCTTCTTACCAAACCATCTTACTGTACTCTCATTTATCACCTATAGGAACCATCCCTAGGTACCTTTGAATGACCACATTTCTGACCCTACCCCTCCAGCTTTTCCATTCATCTATCCCAGCAGACACATTTTCTCCACATTCAATTTTTGGAAATGTTCTTTCTTGACTTCCCAACACACTTTCTCCATATAAAATGATATAGTCACAACACATCGCAGCAAGTGAACTTTCTGGTTTGAAAAAACAGTAGTAACCAGGGGTAAAAAGAAAACAACACATCAAGCAGAATGAGTTGGTGTAGTTTGGCAAACTGCAACATAAATTTGTAAAGATTTTTTTTTTTTTATTTTAAATATAGATCTACAACCAGGGATTTCTTTCCTAAAGCCCATACCTAGAAGCACATTATAAGAACATTGTATAACCCTAAACCCATAACCGGGAAAAACCAGCAAAAAACCCAAATGTCTCCCAAGAATATACAATTCTATCCAGATACACCTAAAAGATACACATTTATAGATATGAAAGAACGCCTTTCCCTTCACCATAACCCAACATACGGTATTACTTTTTAAGATGAAAAACCTAGAGAGACAACTGTGGCTTTCCAAGGTGATGGTCTCAACAAGCACTACCATGGCTGGTATTCCACTGAGAATAAATATGTTATTCCTTGGTTTTCTTCAACAGCACAAAGAGAACAAGAATCAATCATGCTGCCGATCAGGACCAGGGCAAATATGAACAAATATGAAGAAACCAACAAAGTCTACCTCTCATTGAATCAATAGATCTCTAACCAATTTTGAATACTGCTTTCAGAATCTTCACAAGTCATAACCACCATACCCAGAATGGTAGTCTGATAACATTTGCTTTGAAGAGTAATCATGCAAGTAGATGGCACCACCAGCAAAAAGATATAATAGAAAAGAATGAGGCACAAGTAACACAATATAATGTGGTTCATCAGTAACGCCTATGCCCCCATCAGTGAATGCAACCAATAAAAATCCATAAATCAGGCAAGAAGATAAAATTGATCAATCAAACTCAGAACATCAAAGAGAAGCGCCCTTACCAAGAATAATGCTTTCTAAAGCAATATTCTTCCACAAATATTTTTGACATCTAACAACAGGATCTATACCACAAGCTTTTGAATTCTACTAGGAACACTTGAGGGTACTTAAACCAATTATGATGTGCTAAGTCAGTTACAAGTATGGAGCTGATGTTTAGTAAAAAAGATTTCCACAACATAACAAGTAGAAAATCCCTAAAACAAAACAACAAAATCCAAGAGATAGGATCTGAACTTGTGTGGAACCTAAAACCCATAGTTGGGAAGAACTAAATGATTTGCAATATCTATACAATTTCAATCTCAAATGGAGGACCAACTCTCTCATAAATGACAGAACTCCCAAAAAAATACCCCAGAAACATAAATGTACATATGCACACCAGTACTTTTATGTGTACCCAAAGAAAAACCACAAATATAGTAGTATTATTTGGCACATATATAACTACCCAAAATGACCCACTTGACATGCCTTTTCTCACTAACAAACTGCTAAGAACTTCATATAAAAGAAAATGTTCAGCTCATTGTGCAACTTCAATAGAATATCATGCCTTTATTTGGTATATAGGAAATGAAAGAGTTGTTACACAAGACAGGGTTATGTCCCCAAATATCATACTATTCATATATAACAATGTAATTTAAATAACCCCAGGATGGGTAATGTGGACTAAAGTCATGCAGCATTCAACAGTGCTATTATAATGTATTTGATTTGTTCCAGAGAAGAATATTAAAAAACCATTAAATAATATTCAAAATATAAAAAGTAAAAGAAGGATATTTAGTTAAGTGCATATCTATATGGTGGTTTTTGTTTCACATGTAATTTCTCCTAAAATAATTAGTAGAAAAAGCAACACATGAAGAAACTTGCATAGCTATCAGTCACTTATCAACATCAAGCAGACAAATTGATATCCAACTATAAGGCAACCGTGACAATCATGAGAGGTGAAGAAGGAACATAGTAGAAAAGTCATTCAACTCAGCATTATGGATAAGTAACACCAAAGATGGGACAATTTAATTTTTCACTACCATTGACCATGCACCATGTTCATCACCACATATCTGAAGCTACTATGCTGGTTAGTAATATGCCCATCTATGTTGCGAGGATGGTTAGAAAATATAACATAATATCTAGCAGCAAGTTAGAAACCCCAATACTAAAAAAAGAACCCCATACTTCACCTGAAATGCCTCCAGATAATTTTTCTTGTATATTTGAAATTGAAGATGGAGGGAGACTGGAATGATGCTGGGGGTACCCACAACATACAATGATGATGTTCCAGTTCATTGTAGGGATTGTAATGTTGCAGTTTAGTCTGTGAGCAGCCTTCTTGTAAAAAGGCTAATTTACTGTAGTTTGCCTAATTTATTTTTCAATAGTTTACATTCATTAAAAGAATACTACCATGTTGTGTTACTTGAAAGATTCCAATACTCTGAAAACTGTTTAGCAAAACAAGAAGAGTGAAAAAAAACTGCATAGGGCTGGAAGCCCACTTCACAAACTTGCAAAGAGTACACCAAACAACACAACAGAAAATAACCTACAGCATTCTTATTCCATTCTGAATCTGCTACCCAGAATTTGTTCCCACATAAAACTGCCACTGTGTATTGGGAACATCCCTCCGTAAATGGCAATGGAGATAATCCCTATACAGCTGTAATGTCCTATGGGTAAGGATGTGGGAACAACTTGTGGGTAGGAGACCCGATCCCTTCTTATTCTCCAATTCTTCACTCCCCCTAAAGTGGAGACTAGATTTCAGTCAAGGCCAAGTTGGTTGGAATGGTCTCTATCATAACTCCAGTGGACTCCTTGGTTTAAGAAATCAGCAAGACAGTCATTCATTTTCTCCAATAAAGTATTAATCAACCTCAATATGCTTCATTTGATCATGCTAAACATGACTACGAGAAATGTTAGTGTAAACCCAATGGTGAAGAGTGAGGACAAGGATGGTCCGGCTCCGATGATTCAGAGGAAGATGGTGGTAGCTTGCAGAGGTTGGTGGAGGAGAGGGAAAGAGGAGAGAGATAACCTGGATCCTCTCTCATCCATAATGGTTTCTCTAATAGGTTATTAATGGGACCCTATTTATGGTGACTTGAGGCTCCATTTTGTAGAACCTTCCTATTCTGTCTTTTTCAATTTTGCCCTTGTGCACATGTCTAATTAATGAATGTGCCCTTAATTACCATTCTAGAATGTTCTTAGATACTATCATTCTAGAAAGGTCCCAACTCTGAAACTTGTAAATAATTAGCAGATAATTGATTTAAACCCAGTATGGCCTAACCCGGATTTATGCCGGGTTGGCCGGGTCGATGTACGTGTACAAATTCACTGTCTTAGGTTAGTAGCATCCTTAATGTCAAAACATAAATTAACTGGATTTGGAACAACACAAGCATTCCAAGTAGGGGGTAGCCCTCCCCCACACAACAGCTTATTGATATGGTTCCTCACTTTCTCTAGTGCATGCATGTATTAACTATCTTGACAGTGTGGCCGGCCAGAAATAAGAGGAAGAGAAGAGAAGAGAAGAAGAGAGAAGGGAGAAGAGAAGAGATGAGAAGGGATTGGCAATGTAACAGTGCTGGCGGCGCCAGCTTTTATTATAATATATATAGGGCGGCAGCAATAAGAAGGGAAAAGACCCTTCTGCCCCTGCTATAAGTGAGTACAATAACAGGCATAACAGAAGTAAAAAAATAGAAATAAAAAACGCTTTAACTAGCCAAACAGACCCTAACACCAACAACTAAATTATTTCAACAAACTAATTACTCCAAATTCAAGCAATATTCAGTCTGGTCATAGACAAATAGATAAAGAAAAACTAGTCTCTAGAACTTGAGTTTATCAATGAAACTTCCATGGAAGAGAGGAAATTCATAAAACAAACCAGGTTTCCATAAATTCTAGAAGCAATCATAATTTCATAATTTCTTGGTGATACAGATTTTAATATGCTAAGCAGTTTTAAAATTTACACAAGGAGTGGGATTAGTTATCTTATTGGATTAAATTATTTTATAGAGTTTTACTAGAGTTTTTTTAGAATTCAGACAAGATGAAAATGCGATCACATTATTTTTATTTCAATCCATCCAATGTCACCAAGATCTTGTAAATCTGGCATATATCGCCGAGCATAAGGTCATTAGATATCCCTATTCCTTTAGGGCAATCTAGGACTAGAGTTGCAATATCCTTTTTTAATGGCACCTTATTTTTTGACGGTATCATCATCATCTAAGCCTTCTCCCAACCATATGGAGTCAGCTATTGTTGGTTTATATTATATAAATAGTAATCACACAATTAATAAAAGAAGACAATGGTGCTCTTTTAAGTTTTCTTCCAATTAGTGGTATGCTGGTACAAAGTTCTCACAACCAAAGGGGCACACCAAATGGTGATGCACCATCTGGAAAACAAGGGCTATAATCTCCTAATCCTAGTCCATCAAAGCCTCCTATTCAATAATTTTTAAACAAGGATTGTAAAATTTCTTCACGGATATATCAACTTGTGTGCCAAATTGCATGGATATACAATACTTAGAGAATATCTTTTAGGTTTTTGTCCATTTGAATTTCACTCAAACTATTAGAGTTAAAGTAGAATGGACATCAAGAAGTCAAAGAGGTATAAGGAGAGGAATAAGTAGTAATCTCTCTTCTATATTACACTCTTAAAGAGAGGGCACTAGAATAATATAGTGCAGTAACTGCAGTTTCAAAAAGAGGACCAAATGTCAAAAATTATCACAAGTAGAGAACACTGATCAGAGCTTTGGTGTCTAACTTGGATCAATAAGGAACTACATAATACATATAAAACAAGTACACACAAATAAATGGTAAATGCAGGATCATCAGGAAACAACAAAGGAAAAGAAACATGAAACCATAGACCAAATGGAAAATATTTAACCAAATAGGTAGGCAGTACTCCCTCCACTCAACACCAATTGGAACTTTCAGAACTAATTTCTGTAAGATGTGTTATTCCTTCAAGACAAGCCATCCTATTGAGGTGTATAATCACAAGAACATAGACACATAAGGCCTAAGACCCTTTCAAAAGTGGCACTATATGATAGAAAAAACTTTAACTAGCTTCTCAATAGGCATAAACATCATAGAATATATATTTTTATTGGTATATAGAAATTTCAAACAAAAGTCATACCCAGATTCCTATTAATATGGCCACCACAACATTTGGTTTTCCTTGATCTAGGATGAAATGGAACATATAGGTGGCCTACAACTCATCTCTTTAATATTACTTGAGCTCATGAGTCTGACAATCTTTGTTATTTCCATTTAGATCAATTATCTCCACCCCTTTTTAATACAACTGTCAGACAAATGGCAAGAAACCATCACAAAGTAGTCACTAGTGACTAGACCTTTTCATTGCAATCCTCAGAGATTCTTCATTTATTACCAACGCATATCCTCAGTCCTTCAAGGTATCATTACATAGTGGTCCAACTTCTCCCATACACTAAAGACTAGTAAAATAATACAACAATCTGTCCTCCCCAACAAAATGGGACAACCAGATGGAAAACCTGGTATCTTCTTGCCACATTGTTAGGTTTTGAACAACACATTGGTCTTCTCTACCACACTTAGTGTTGTATTGAGAAACAGGAGGCCACAACTCATTTGAGCTTGCACTGAATTAAGTAACTGAGATTTGATTGTACAGTCTTCTTTCTCCCACTTTTAATATGCAGGATAAGTGGTCACTGGCTTTTGATCTTAATACCAATATCCCACTTCACATGCAATGCACATTATAACTGATTGGGACCATCCCTAAAGTTCAAACCATCAATTTTTATGCAATTGTAATCTCAAAATTTAGGTTGTCAATGGAGCAAGTGTGGGTAGAAAACCCAATCACTGTAGACAACTTATTGCAAACAGATTTTTATGAGACAAATCTGCAATAAACCAATCTTACAGTCTGACTCAAGACTAATATTTTCTACAGATACTGACATACCACATACCACCTGTTAGACAATTGTATGCCCTTAGCTTCAATCAGAATTATGTACATTATGAATTTATTGTAAATGAATAAAATACACATTTGATTCATGTTCCTGTGGTGTGTTTCTGTGTAATACCCTTAAACTGGACACTTAATGA
>NW_010729096.1:1256836-1316846 GCF_000365185.1 Nelumbo nucifera | reverse complement strand
TATCAGGTACATCCTCCCTCCTACTCCTTTTGGTTCAGATCTGGTTTGGTTCTTGATTCAAGATTGATCATTGAAAAACATGTTTTTCAAATATAGGGAATTCGATTCCCTGCAAAGATGGGAGAAATCTTTGAAATTCGCCCTATCCATTCCGCAAGACTTGGGCGTCCATGTGATGGATATCCCATCCCTTCAGCTGCATAAACTAACAATAAAAAAGCCGGTGACAGGATTATTATGCAAATACAGAATGATCCCAAAGAACATACATGAGTCACCCAAAACCAGATCCAAGCATCAACCATCCAATTAAAAGGAGAGAAAGAAGATTTAATGGTACAAGAGCGAAATATGGAGAAAAAAGTACACTTAAAATGAAAAAAAAACGAGATTAGTTTGGAGCAGTTGCAAACTTTCCAGGTGAAAAGAATCTACAGATGTCAAACAAGAAAAATCTTCACAAATTTGTAGCAGAAAAAATAAATGCAGACTGTTTCTTTTCTGATTTTTATGCCATAAAGCATACAGAAAAATCTGAAATCATTAATACTCTATGGTCAATATGATCTCATCACTCTTTAACACTAAGTTGGAAAAATCTGGGTTTTTAGAAGATAAGGGAACTACAAAATAGAAGAAAATGCCCTTTACACTGAAGCTATATATATGGATACCCACTTTGAATACATTTATACTTAACTTATAAAAGAAGAGTGTAATTTACAAGAGTACTAGTAAGATCTTGGAAAAGAACACGTTGCCCATTTATTCTCTAACCCTATAACCTTACCACACCAACCATTTGGGTTGGTCAGACAATTTCTTAATTACCCATGCAATGTTATCTTTAGTCGGAAATCAGAAGCCCAAAACTTGCACTACATCATTCATTCTAGTCATTGTTATCCTCTGCCCTTACAGAACAGCCTCAACTCAAAATATCTAAGCTGACAAAATTGTTGTATCTTCTACAGAGATTGCTCCTAAGTTCCAGACATTTTTCACATTCCAAAAATTTATCCTCCCTAATCATGACATTAAGGCAAGAAACAACTTCAGAAATTCTATTGGAACTGTTTTGTTAACATGCATTCTCAGCTCAATCATCTGGAACAGATGCACATCAACTCTAATGGACAACCCAGAGTGGACCACACCTTCTCAACACAGAAAATCTCAAGGAAACCACATCCCTAATTTCAATTCCCTCATTACAGTCCCATAAATCCAATTTATGTTGTTGGAAAACAAGAAACAGCAAAGATCCCCCTCTTAATACCTAATCCATCAAATAGTGAAACAAGAAACATGCAGCAGATTCCAGACTAGGGATTCAAATCAGGTTGAACCAGTCAGGACCTAGTTACTTTGAAACCATGCCCAAATCTCACTCCAGACAGTAATCCCTCATATCCAGCCAAACATGTTTTCATGAATCAACACCATGTATCCACCCCCATCCCCAATGAGGGTGTGGGAGATGTTGAAACACTACAGTGGGAATTCTTTTTCCAATGCAAGGCAGAAAAAACAAAACAGAAACATAGATGTCAAGAATAAAAGTTTACATGGTTTCTTAACAAGGCAGAATATGTTAACAAACAAAGATGACCATAAAACTAAATTGGAAAGTTTACAAGAGTTGCATGTGCTGATAAAACAAAAGTTACAAGAGTTGCATGAAAGACAAACTAAGCATTCCTACCAAAAAACAGTTTTTTTTTTGGTAAATCAAAATAAAAAAAAAAATTAATAAATAAGAAGAAAGTACAAAGAGGTGACAAGATATCACCCACAAAATGTCAGAACCCAAGACCCGCCAACCCCTTTTAATACATACATACCTTTTCTTCCCCATTTTTACAAACACAAAGAAAGACACTGCCAAAAACCAAAACACTTCAAAACCCAACATCCCCCTTTGAGATCTCCAAACCTACAACCCTAAAAACTTTCACCATACAGGCCTCCCTTTAAAGCTTTCTTCGTTCAAAGGACAACTCTTTTCCAATTCCCAGAACATTTTTCTCACAAAATCATCCCCTTCTATAAAAGGTAACCTTACATCTTGCTTTCTTGGACCTTGGTTTCCACCATCTTTTCCATCTCCACAGTTTCTTCTATTTTTCTTACTTTATCAACAATTACCTCTTCATCTTCAGACTTGTCTTCCTCTAAATCATCCTCCTGCCCCAGTAGGTCCACCTTCCTACCAAAAGCAGTTGATTTGAATGCCTTATATTCACCAAAAAGTCATGGGCTCAACTGTCATAAATAACTTATTCAAGATATCCAAACCTGAATCCGTTTTTAGTTTACATTATTAATAACATATAATATTCTGATGACTTCTAGTCCAATTTATTAAAATATCTACATCTGATATAAAATTTATGGCTAAGTTTCTATACGAATCGAGATGTTATTAACCAGATTTGGCTGTAGGTACATAAGAACATTTTATTGATCAAACAAAACGCTTTTGAATCATTGGAGTGAATTGTTTTCATAGTTCATATCAGAACCACAGCCACAGCCAAATGTAGAAAAGCCTGTCAAATACCTTTTATTGGTCCGCTTTTTTATATTTTCTCATTTACACCTTTTTTGTGTTTACTAGGGAAGGGTAAATAAGAAGGGATCCAACAGATATCGTTCAATTGAAATCCAAAAGAAATGAGGACGAAACATACCAACCTTGGCAAATAAGTTTGCAACCCACAAAACCGTTCAGTGGCTTGCACCCATACAATTATCCTAAATAATTTGTTTAAACTACATCCACTTAATATCCATTTCACCTTTTTGAATGGAATGCATTGCAATATTTGAAATAAAAATGACTAATTGTCCAAATTCATGGTCAATATACTACAATTTACAAACAAGATATCAAGGTGCTGGGTCGGTTTGGCAGCATCAGCCTTACAAGATACCTTAACTTTTAAAATTTGAAAAGCAATCAATCATATATATGAACTTAGCCATCAGAACTAAACTTGTTCAACCCAAAAATCTAACGAGCAGATTTAACCACCCAAAAACATGGCTTAAAGTGCATTCACCCAGAATCCTTATGACAATGCTCAATGTGATGAAACTGTAATAGCAATTGAATAGGAAGAGATCATGTTGAATTAAATGGGCATAATTACATTTGATGAATTATTTTACAAAGCAATATAGGAGCAAATAATTCATGCATACATGGTTTAAAATTTAACACGATCATGATGGTACATGGTTTAAAATGTCAACATACCTCCTGATATTTTCATGACATATTTGCATATCCATGGGTACCAATACAAGAATATAGCAAAACATATTGCCAAATGCTTTTAATATCTTTCATAATTTTTTCAACAGATTTTAGTTTGTTAATTATATCAATATAAGGTTTTCAATCTACATGTGCATAGAGATCACCCCAATAATTTGCTTTACTGTAATTTGAACCCTTCTCTTTACATGTACTATTCTTTCAAGCTAACCGTTATAAATAACTCTTTATTTTGTATTTTACTTTATTAACTTACACATAATTTAAAAATATATAGTCAATGGTTTAATAATTCTTATTAAAGAGTAGCATAAGTACATTCAATGTAAATCATAACTATAATACTGAATAGATATACTAAATCATATCTATAACTAAACTATCAACAGAGGGAGTTATATAAGAGATTTCTAAAAACCTTAAACTTGCTCTAACCAGAGGAACAGGCTATCTTGAAATGGTGTCATCACTTTAAAAATACCACTTCAAACGTGCTATAACCATATAATAATTTAAAGGAACAAGTCCTTTTATAATTAAAAAGAAACAAACATATATTTTCATAGATAAAAACTTAAAAAAAAAAAAAGATGTTATAAAACTTCTCACTAAATCTACACTGGAATTCCACCAAAGAAAACACTACAAACCTTGAACACACACCCAATTAACAATTACAAGTCAAAATACAACAAGAACTGCTAGAAACGGGAAAATAACGCATGAGCCAATCAATCAGATATAAAGTTTTCTCAAATTTTTATGTATTTTCATATTTTATATATTAGGGCTACTTTGTTCGTTTAACATGTTGGTCCAGTGCAGCCTGGAAATTTTACTTGTTAACTCAGAGTTCATTTGTGTTCAAAAGTTTCACAGCCATTGGTTAAACAGCTTGCAAGTGATGAGTTTTCTTATGATATTAGAAATTCTGTAATTTCAATTTCTCATAATTCTACTGGGATTACCCACCCCAAATGTCTATACATATGCCAATAGAGAAAAAATGTTAAGGAACGAATGATTTAAGATTATTTGAGTTTTTATAGCTCGTGCTAATTGCTAAGAGTGGTTACTGAATCCACACTCTAGAGTGACTCAAGTCACTGTACTATTAATCACGTGCTCTCTCTTCTTTATCTACTAGTCTTTTAATTCTACAAGTAGACATTACAGTCGTTGATAGCTTACAAAGTTTTCATCAAAGTAATTCTACCTCCCTAAAGAATTAACATTGACCTTGTTACATTTTTCTATACATCCCAAAATTCCACCTAGATCCTAAATGCCAAAGTTTTCAAGTTTTCTTAACAAAAGTAGAGTGTTTGCCTCTTTGCGAAAGAAGTTCTCTAAGCACTAACAAACTTGGTTATCTTCTAGAACTATCAATTCTAAACCTACATACAAAGTTTTATTTGAAATTCCAACCCTAGACTAATTTTTTCAATTCAAAGCTTTCACAGTGAAACAAAACTACAATTTTTGCACTTGAACATACCTAAACGAGTAAACGACTAAACCCTATTCTAGATAATTAATACCTTCCTTGGATCACCCATTGGTGACAATCAGACCCATAACAGATTGGTATCAAAGTAAGAGATCCTACAATAGAAAAATAGGGCAATTGACCTTAAAATATTCAAATAAATGACTCAAATTCTATTTAAAGAAAATGTGGATCAAGAAAAATTCCTCACACCAAGTGCTAAAGTCTTATTGAAGAGTATAAATGATAAGAGGAAAAACAGGAAATAAAGATAGGGACAAGACATGCAGAGTACCACAGACATGGATATCAGCAATAAGATTCCCATATATATTTCATTTATTGATCATTACAAAAAAATTCTGTAGCCACTGCTTACAGCATGGTTGCTTCCTATATTGCCCTATGGAAGTCGCATTACATATACTGACAAACAATTAAGGAGCTCCATATGAAAAGTCTCTTTTATCATCAAGTCAAGACTCCCTGAATGCCCAAAATTTGCCTAAACATATCAACTCAATTTCTTCAACTTGTTATCAAAGATTCAGTATATTTCTTTCGCTACATTCCATGATTGCAACCCTTTCTCCTTGTCTCCCCCTTCCCTCCCTCCCTCCTTACTAGATTTTAATTATCTAAGTGCATGTTCCAGATAGAAATGCCTACACTCTAATAAACTATAAGAGACAACTGATAATAAAGTATTCCACCACAAAAAAAATAAAAAAACACAATGGAACTTTGAATTTAGTGACAGCACATCATTTTACATTAAAATAAAAGAAATTTATAACCATTTTCAGCAAATCCAAATGTAGATTCCATTCAATTGGATACCAACAAAATAAAAAAGGGAAAATCAACTATGAAACATTTAATTCACTAGACCAGTAAACTTCCAGGTTATGAATTCCAATATGAGAATTAGCACAAAGGGCCTCAGAATATTAAAAAGTTTCTGCCTTGAACATGGTATTTCCCGAAAGCCCCAGGATGGAGCCATTCTCAAATTTAAGAAGCTGTCAACTTCTGCGTTAAACACAATGAAAAGAGATGCAAACATATGAATAATACAATATCCACTACAAAAAAACTTGTAAGCTGTAGAGCAATTGAATCAATCAAGGAAGCAATCGCAAATTTTGACCTTGAAACTGTGGCACAAGAAGCTTTTGATTGCGATATGTATAAGATGAAGAGGCCAGAACTACTTAAAGAAAAAGAAAGATCATAAAACATTTTTGGGGACGATGATAACATCCAGATATCAACATATTATTTTATGGAGCAACACAAGCACACATCTTTTTTAACAATAAAAGATTGCCCAATGGAACCACCTAAATCCAAAATTTTAACTCAGCGTGAACAAAATGGGTTCAATCAATTCACTGTAGCATCTACATATGNAGATTGCCCAATGGAACCACCTAAATCCAAAATTTTAACTCAGCGTGAACAAAATGGGTTCAATCAATTCACTGTAGCATCTACATATGCATTTCCCCAAAATCAATTTCATCATGAATACTCAATTGATGTATGCAGTTATGTTAGCCCAGTAAAAAGACTGAAGCTCGTGATTCTGACCACAAAGTCAGTTATTAAATGCCGCAAATAGGATGTTTTTCTTTCTTTCTCCCATAAAAGAACCAAAAACTAACTCAGAATAAAATGTTTCAGTTTTTACTTTGCCTTCCACCCCCTTTTAATTTGATTTGATGTAGTCATGTAGAGGCGGTGAAAACAAATTTGAAAAAATTTTCATCCATTTGAGATTGAAACATACGAAGCCTTGACTAGAATATGACCAGCAGAACCATAATTGTTTTGTGGTTGTATGATGCTAGAAGCTGAACTGCTGTTTCAGATACCTTTATTTTACACGTAAAAAACTAAAATAAATACATAGTAAGTAGGGTTACGGTCCGAGAAGCTATTTTAAAGAAACTGGGGATTGCCACTACAAGTTGAAGTAATGGGAAATTGGGAACTGCAACAACGTTGGTTGCAAACTATAGGCATCTGCCATGGAGAAATTTTTTTGATAATTAAACCATTTACGCATGATGCCACCTTTTTGACACATAGGTAACAAGAAAAGAAAGGCTGGCATTGGAAACGAAAATATTGCCTTTCTGATTGAGAGGAGGGAAGGGGTGAGTGGGGAGCAGAGCTTATCACTCCTATTTTTGGTGACTGCTAAACCTTGATTAGTAAACAGTTGTGGCATGAAAATAGGAGAAAACGTGAAAACTTAAAAAAAAAAATCCCAAATTTCAAGCTAAATTTTAAAAGGAAGAGAAAAATATGCGATGCTTGCATGCCGCACTCAGTCTCTACAGGCCTCCAGAAGCAAAGAACTAGAGAAACATAATCAGACACCAGGCAATAAAGTAGCATCCCGTGTGGCTTACCATTCCACAGCGTAGATGGGTTAGCGTACATCACGCAGTGCGTCTTTTAAAGGGATACCACTGTTTCTACGCAAATGACGAGAAAAACCATTTTTATCCTGTGAGATTTATAACATGCGAACAGCTGCACAGACCGGGATCGTATGCTTGCTCCTATTATGCTGCACCATTGATATTCGTCCACGTAGATATCGAGAGAAGAGATCTAGGCTTGTGATCCGGCTAAGCAGTGCACGCAACCGGCGCAAATTATACATAAACAAGAATACAAATTGCATACGCGCTGTGAAATGTTACCTGAGTGACAATTCCCGGAGGTCGTCGTCGTAGCCGTCGACGTTACGTTACAGAGATTACTGAGCTGCGTCTCGATATTGCTCAGGAACGACGTCGCTTCATCGAAAGGTTTGGACAGCTCTTGTTTGTATCTACGAAGAACCTCGCAATACGATTCCTGCAGCATCAGTAAAGCATCCCTCAGAACTCAATACTATTACGGCCAAGCCCAACCTGCTGAGTCAATTATATGATTAAGAAAACGTTGAGGATTGTAAGAGAGCTTCTCTTTCCGGTCGCTGTTACCATGAACTCGTCGAGTTCTGGATCCGCTCCGATCTCACTACAGCCACCACTCGAATGATTTTCTCGACCTATTTCTTCAAGAAGCGAAGCCAACTTTGGTGGTGCTCCGACCTGTAAAAAGAGGACTATTACAGAAAATGTCTTCGGAGAATTCAAACGGAAAACAGGCTGAGCTGATGAGTATTTCAATCACCTTTCGACATTCTATGTAAGCAGACACTAGGTTAGGATAACGAGGATGATTGGCTATCTGAGCTTTGATCAGATCGGACATCTCCGATCCACAAATCTCGTTCTCGCTCGCTTCAAATTGAAGTAGGTTGTCGACTTGACGGTGGAACCTCGTAGCCGGAGTGGCATTTCCGACTACGGCGATCTCTTCTGAGCACGAAATTGCGGGATCAAGTCTGTACAAATTTTCCATGAAACCATAGAGCAAGATAGAGAACAGTGTATAAATTAGTTCGCCATTTCTGCGAACTTAAAAAAGCGAAAGGTCCGGAGCTCAAAGTTGAAAAAAAAAAAAAAACTAACGGAAGAGACTTCAAGAGCTTCAAACCATCACGCCACTTCCAACTGATCCTCCTCTAAGGATCTGATAACTTTTCGTTGTCCCAACCAGATCAGAAACTCCTATACGATCAAGTAACCGAACCACTTTCGAACACCGGAAGGAACCAATTACAAGGAAAATCCACCAGTTCCACTGAAATTCAGGGGATGAAGACTCAAATTTCGTCCAAGTAAAAACACTTCCAATGAACTCCAAAGAATTGAAACGAGGTCGAGTAATCCAAACCAGCGACCTTCTTGTGCAACGTAAGAGGATTTTGGAGATTCCTGTGCAAATCGAGCTTCCCAGGGCCAACGAAACTAAATTATCCAGGATCACTTCAAGCTTCACTGATGAAAAACTTCCTTTACTGTAACTGCAGCAGCTTGGGAGAGAGAAAGAAAACCTAGCTTGACCTCCCGGCGGTGTCCGTTTGGTTTAAGCTGAAAGAGACTAGACCTCTTTCTTTCTTTTCCCAGGACTGAAAGACTAGAGACGAGAAAGAGAGGAGAGAGGAGAGAGGAGAGGAGAGAGAATGTTCACTTTAGGGAACAGTGATGGAAAGAGAGAGTCAGAAGAAGAAGCTTTTCAGGGCCGCACGTTCTCACACGCTCTGAAAACAGTAGAGGTCTTATAATATCTAACGACGCCCGTATTTATAGCTTTTCACAAAAACACCGCTATCTCTACGGTTGACATGACATTCCACCACGTGTCTAAATATTATTGATTTTCAAACTGTAGTTGCGGGTCCCAAAGCAAGATTGACGACGAGAGTGTGGACTCGTTGTGGAGTGAGTCGAGTGACCTGATACAGTGATACTGTGTCTCTCTCACTCTCACTCTAAAGAGATGAAGAGATAGAGAGAGAGCGAGAGAGATACAGTCTCTCACCCTCCTGTACGACGAAACCTGCCCTGCTCCTTTCACCTTTCACGATAACTCTCACCCTATATCTCTTTCTAAAACATAACAAGTAAATATCGGGAGTCAATATATTACAATTACCATTTTACCATTAATAGAAAAATATAAAATATATAAAAACATAAAAAAAATAAAATATTCAAAAAATATTTTCAAATATAAAATATATAAAAATATAAAAAACTATAGAAATTAAAAAATAAAATCAGAAAATAAAAACGTAGTAAAACACCTAAAATTATAGAAAAACACAAAAATTGCAAAACACTAAAAATTTATAGATTATAGATTATAGAAAATAGAATAATGTAAAAAAACACTAAAAATGTGAAAAAAAAATAAGAAAATTGAAAACTAAAAAAGACAAAAAAACTCAAAAAATATAAAGATTGGATAAAAACATAAATCGCAAATATACATAAAATGATAAAAAATAAAAAAATTATATATTATATAAAAAAGTAAAAAATTGTAAAAACACAAGAAAGTGACAAAATTTTCAAAAAGATAATAAAAACCCTACACATAAATACATAAAATGATAAAAAATTAAAAATATCAACTAAAAAAGCAAAAATAGAAAAAATTACAAACAAACTAATAAAATTATAAAATTTTTCAAAAAATAAACAAAAATTAGACATTGAATCCAAAGATTATTGCAACAAAATTTCAAAAAATATTTCAGACAATAAGATAAAAGTTTACAAAAATATTTTTTTGTCACAGATTTGTAGAACCCTTGATGGGGATTTACATTCAATATTCAAAAGAATACATTGCAAATGCTTCAAAACATAAAATTTGAAGAGAGTGGTGTGGCAGCAATATTTGAGCAAGAAAGAAGGTGGTGTGGCAGCCAAATCTAAGTGCGAGACGCAAAGCAAAGTAGGAGAGTTTGAGAGAGAAAGAGAGAGAGTTTCTGTCTAACCCTAACCTAAATGACCATTTTCCCCTAATTTGCTATTCAAGGGTAATTTAGTCATGAAAATTGTTATTTATGCTGATATGGCCATTTCTATCAAGAAACATTCAAAGTGTTTGGTTTCGTATACATACATTTACGTGTATGAATAGAATGGGAGTTTTGAAAAATAAAACTCATTGGCATGGGGTTCATTGGATGTTTTGAAAATTATGATGAATTTAAGAGAAATGCTGATGTGAGTTTTATACAATTTCACTTTCTTTTTTATCTTCAGAAATTAAAATTAAAAGATTTTCAGTAACTCAATCTCAACCGTCAAAGTGTAATCTTTAAAATGATGGTTTGAACGAGTGGTGCATAGAAGGAAAACCCTACACCCAGTAATTTCTCCGCTTTCCAAAGCGTTAAAGGATAACTTAGGAACTACAATTTTGGCATATATAAAAAACGGAATTCTATGAAATGTATTTAAATCGAACGGTGGAGAGATGGTACGTACGTGACTACGTGCTTTGTTCGTGAGAGGTAATGAATGATCTGTCTCTGCCATCCTGATATTTATCGGGTCGGGTGGGGTAGAGGAGGGAAAGCTGGAAGGAAAAGTAGACCAGGTTTGTTTGGAGAAACACATTTATTGTTGCTCGCTCGTGGTGTGTACCATCGACAGTAAGTTCTGAATTTTTTGTTCGTGGTTAAGGACCTCCCCAGGGTCCACTCCAGTTCCAGTACACTGCCCCGTATAGTCCGGTCATGACCTCCAACCCGACCCGATGTCCCCGCATTTGGTGAACAAAACCCGCTTTTGCTTCAGCTCTTCTACAACCTGTTGGAGCATTGCGTTGGGCACTGCCAATCATCAGTGCCGGATTTCGACCCGGATCCAAACCTTGCTTAAATCTACCAGATTGATTGACTGCATGATTGCAAGTAATACAAATACAACCAAACATGTACACAGGTCTGAAAAGAAATATTCTATTCAATACGTGGGGGCTCTGAGGCGTAGAAGGCTGAGTTGGAACTTGGAAGATAATAACCAAAATTCCAAATTGTCCTCTTTGGATTCGCCAGCCCCATGCTGATGCTACTGTGAAATTCGTATAAAGTTAAATATCCAGAGAATTTTCTACGTATAAATTTTAGCTCAGCCCCGACGATATTCCTCTTGTTACCCTTTATTGATGGGTCAAATTACTTGGGTTCCAAAAATACTTGCCACGTGGACAGAATAGGGTTTTTTTTAAGACAGTTTTAATGTTGAATAAATATTGAAATTACTTTTCATTAGTGACAAATAAATCTTTTTTGGAAACCACTAATATTGAAAGGTGATGTGGAAGTGTGGATCATAAGATTGAATACGTGACTAACTCATCTATAACATCCCTACCTGGCGGACGATTCAGATTGGCCCAAATCATGCTTCCGCATGGCAAAAATATGAGGTTGTAGCAGGGTTGGGTTGTGTAGAGAGAGTAATTCCCAAACAGCCCAAAATAAGTATGAACAGAATACCTAACTAGTTTTGTCTTGGTGAACACTGTGCCAACAACAAGAAAACCTGGACTTGCATGTAAGAGAAGAATGAAGCTGCCCAAGGCTTCGTTTTGATTTGTGGGGTTTTGTAAGGCCTGTTTGAGAGAGTTGAGTTGAAAAGTCCGTCAAGCTAGTTTAGCTATTTTGAAACACTTTAGATAAAAACAAACATTTAATTGACAAAGGTGTCATTTTGGTAGGTTTTTTAGAAAGATTTTTTAGATGGTCAAAAGACATATTAAGCTTTTGGGGTCTTGTTTTTAGAGGCTATCTATCACACATAAAGGCCAAAAAGCTTCATTTGAAACTTCTCAAAATTCGGCGTTTTCGATCTTTTTTGGGTCTTTTCGTGCACATGTATATTAATCTTTTTAGTTTTTGGTTACCAAACGGAAAATACCAATTTTCGGTCTTTCAAGCTTGTCGAAACCCAAAAGATCATACATGAAAGATTTTACAAACGTCTCCATAAAATCAAAATTTGACCCATTGTGTAACTTGAGTTATGATCATCATACATCCATCTACACAACTCTCCACATAGACCTTCTTTAATAGGTTTATTAAAAACAATTGAATCAAATTAAGTTAATCCCTTACCCCCTAATAACTCTTAGTTTTGTTTTAAATATCATTTAGTAAGTCTTTTTAGGAAGATCTTCTGACTGCCTAGGTATGACCAAAAGATGTAATGAGCTCTTGTGATATCGTCTTTAAAGACCTAAACTGTTTAATAAATACCTTAATCTATCATGATCTATAGAGATATTAAATGAAAGATTTTACTTACAAAGTGGCATGGGAGTTTTTGCCATTTTAGGCTTCCATGAGCTTTTTAAACTTTTTAGGAATAGACTTTTTGTGACTTCCTATCTTTCATTACTAAATAGAAAAAAAAAACACTAATTTTTTAAAAGTCCAAAAACAATAAAAAAAAACTTACCAAACACCTCCTTAACTCTAGATATGACTTTAGGTAGGTATTCGACCATTACAAGAGTCTTGTAAAAGATTTACATGGAATGAAAAACTTAAAGTTGAAAAATGGGAGTTGTCTAAAGTCCAAAGATGATGCTCATGCGCCCAATAAAATGGAGGAGTGTGCATGGGCAGGAATCCCTTTTATCAGGCGATGTAATTGTTGCACCAATCAACGCCATCTCCATCTTCACAATGTGTTGGACTTTCTCAAGTAATGCGGGCCGGTTTAAGTCGAGTCTTAAATTAGAAAATAATGTCATCTTTGCCAAGTGTCGACGGATTGTTGTCGCGAAGAAGCTTGGCCCATGAGCAGGGGGGGTGTTGCGATCAATATGTGGGGGCTCCCAACACCTACAATTCTAGCAAACCACATGTAAGATCCTTCTGTCGTGGGGAGGGTATTTGGTTCTGCTCTTATTTAATGCTTCAACTGAAAACGATGCTTTTAACATTATTTTGTACCGGTGAAAGAAAACGATGCTTTTAACATTATTTTGTACGGTGAAAGACAAGTGACTTGTATCGGGCGTTTGGGTGCAATGCTTATTCAAGTTAATAAGCCAAGAAGGTGTTTGGTGCGGTGTTGTTGTATTTGTTTTTGTTTTATGCATTTGAAATCAGAGCTGGGCACAAAATGCCATGAAACATTTGTTAATTATATTTTATTATGCATGAGTGTCATTGGATGCCATTAAGCATCGAGTAGGAGAAAGCATCCATAAAACACCCGGGCAGATACACCTACACATTTGTTTATTACATGGGCTCAGTTTGGAAGGAGTTCAAAAACAAATTTGTAGAGTATAGAACCTTGTACTTTATATATATCTATTAGTTCTCCTTTCAAATTGAGCATTTAGGCTTAATTTGGAAGGAGTACAAATATAAATATGTATAGTGTAAATACATACGAAATAATACAAGATACAAGATTTTGCATTCTTTTCAAATAGAGTCTTAAGCACTATTTGTTGTTTGGTAAATTATTTATTCGGGTAAATGTTTCATAGGAAAGACTTATCTGGGTAAGTGCATCTTGTCTCATTTAAGTGTTGACAATTTTCCCTTGATGGAAAAGTTATTTATGTATCTACGATAAGTAACACCCAAGAAAATAAATTTTCCCTAGTGCTCACATAATAAATATGAAAAAAGAACATGAGTTTTTTGGTCAATGAGAATCAAAATCCCATTGACCAACTTTCCCCCTCTCAAAGTCCAAAAATAAGAATGCCCCCCTAAAGTGAGCTTTATACAATTTGAGATAAGAAGCAATACAAAATGTTTGTACATGATGGCGATGAACGAGGTTGGGAATAACCTTGTTCCTATTGGTGGTGACGGGAATAGGGATTTTCACAGGAATGGAGATGGGGAGTGACTCCCCGTTCCTGCCCCACCCCGTTGTCATTCCTAATGGTAAAGCTTAATTGCCTTTGCGCCATGGACATGTAAAAAAAAATGTTATCAAGTGCCCATTTGGAAGGCTTTCACACACTAGCTTTTAGCCTTGCAAGGTGCTGTCAATGGGACAGCTAATGAGTAAAAAGCTCAAAAATGTGATTTTGCAGCCAAAAATTAAAGCTGCATTTGTTTGCAGTGTAAAACCCGGTTCAGTGTAATTTTATACTTTGGGTTACTTTTGTACATGCTTGGATTGAGCGAAAAGAAAGAACGCTTATCAATGTAAATGATCTAACACCATCGGTGTAAAAATCGATTGAACTGCCTATCAGTGTTAAAAAGCAACGTATCTCTTCCTCCTCTGAAGAAATGATCTATCACCATTGAGTTTCCTGTTTCCGTCATGATTTTAGACTCCGTACGACCCTCTTCTATCCTCCACTCCTCTCTCTTCTCTCTCTCATTGTTAGTGTCCTTGTGCTAGGGTTCGGATGCATTCTGTTTACAACAAAGGATGCTCCAATGGTTAAGACATCTCATCATCCTCGTCTCCTTTGCCAAGGTTCAGATACATTCATATATGTTGTTTGTATTTGACCGAACAATATGAAGCCAATAGTTTAGCTTTTCAGGAAACCGAACACAAGTAGCACAGAGAGAGAGAAATAGAAGGGAGAGGGAGAGAGGAGGTCGGTAACATAGAGAAAATAAAAACAACAAAAGAAGATAGGATCATTATTATTTACATTTTCTTATCTCTACTACTTATGTTCTCTCTTTCTTTCTCTATCTGTTGGGTCTCCGTGAAGCCGAAGCTTAGTGGTCTATCTTTCACTCACTCACTCTCTCTCTCTCTCTCTATTTCATTCCAAACGCATGTAGAAAATACATTGATGTTTTACATTGTTCTTCCAAACACACAATAGTGTAAAAAGTTGCATCTATCTGATTTGTTTTTTGTACTAACTCATCTGACCGTTCTTTTACATCAATGGAGTTTTGGTTTTACACCTCAAACAAACACAGCCTAAAGGATTTTAGCTGCTGAAGCTTCTTTTATGGCTCCTTTAAAGCGGCTCACCTTATATTTAGTTGTAGTCTCTTTGGGTTACAAGACAAATCATGTCTAAGATGGCTACATCCATCCAACCATATACAATTAGGCTATGTTTGGTTTGAAGGTAAATGCAAGGAAAGGTAGGGAAACCTTTACAACCCTTGTACTGGTTTCCTTGTCTTTCCCTACCTTTTCAAATATATATATATATATATATATATAAGAAAGGCAGGGGAACCTATACAAGGTTTCTAAAGGTTTCCCTATCTTTTCCTTTCATTTCCCTATATTTTCCTTCAAACCAAATATAGCCTAAAGTTTTCAAGTTTTTAACAAAATGGATGAATACAATTTGTAAAATGTGAAACAACAAAATGGTGAATACATATGTGGTATTTTACGACATGATTGATTGATTAGTCTTATTTATGATTATATGAACACAAGTGTAAAGGCACCCGCCATGCATTTGTAAAGTGAAGATAGAGAGATAAAAAGATGCTGTCATTTAGGGTCTTTTGGTTTGTAGTCAAAGTCAGAATCAGAATGATTTAGTATGTTTTTGGAACCATGGGCGTTTATTCACTAAATGTTTATATTTGATTTATTTGCAAAATTGAAGAAAGCAACAATAAACCCGTTTATTAATATTTAGGTGTCATTAGGTATTTCATCAGCAAAACAATGAATAAACGCCTACTCGTTGGGGGAGTGTTAAAATGAAACTTCCCCCAATGGTAGGCGTGCACATAAATCAATGCTTACTTTTTCAAGTCTCTATGCCTATGGATCCACATAATGGGGGAAACACTGAAGTGGCGCCTATGTGGTAGTGTTTATTCAATAAACACCCACAGTTCCAACAACGCCTAATTCCCTATGCTCTTTTGGGTCAAACATGAATTGGAAATGATTGAAATGGATTATCAATTGTACGAAATGAAAAAAAAAATGGTCATTCCCTCAAATGGAGGAATGCAATTCCACTATAAATGGAAATACGATGTTGATTCCACGCAATCAAACAATTGGAATTGAAATTGGTCAATTCCAATTCCAAATCCCTATTAACCAAAGGAATCCTTAGGTTTTGGTGATATTGATGTACTTCTTCAATGTTTTGATAAACAAAGCCAAGCATAAGCATCGTATGGTAAGTAGTTACAGCGTTGAACCATCTCATGCTTCAAAGAGGATGCGATTTTGGTTGTCAAAACTCCAATATCACTTATCTTTTTCTTGTGAATAACCTCTATCAGTTTCAACTTAGTTTCATTTTCTCTCAAAACTTGTAGGTTGTAATTGGAATGGGCTATTCCGATTCCAACTATTTGATTGGGTAGAATTGGAATCCCATTCCTATTCCTACTGGAATGACATTCCCCCATTTGAGGGAATAGACACTCCCTATCCCTCCCTTTGGAATGAAATCCCATTCCTGTTTATTTCAAATTTCATCCCCATTCCTGTTTGAACCAAATAGACTATGGGAATAAACTATTTTGATTCCGATTTCAAAGAATTCTCATTATGATTTCAATTCCAACCGTGAACCAAACAGACCCTATGTGTAGAGCTGAAATGCTCATATGGATATTTCTATTTAGTTCTCTGAATGCTAATCATGGATGATAGGTCTGATTTCTCCGTTCTTGGGTTTAGGTATGGTTAATTAGTACTTTTTTTTTTGAAGTTTGCTTAGATGGCCTGGTGAAAGGAGAGAATTGTATTCGAACTAGGGGCAAAGGTGGACTACGTCCTTCCCTGTAATCTTCTTTCTACCTATTGATAATGGTTAACAAAATTTGGGCCTTATTCGTTTAGAAAGAGACCATTCACCTGGGTAAGTGTACTTACCCATGTTCTTTTTTGTTAAATTTACTTGGGTAAATGAGACCTTTCAACTTCCCCGTGTTCTTTTGCCTCACCCACTTTCCCAAGTAAGTGGTTTCATTTTTATATGTTTTGTCATTTTTTACCCTTGGGTCCAGGTCCTTGCTTTTTGAATTATATTTTTTTAATGGGCATTTTTGATATATTATATTTTGAGCATTTACTCTCGGGAGAAGGATAACACTTTCCTGGGCAAGTGATACCCAAGGGAAAATAATTTACTATGGGTCCCACCTAAATCTTGAAACAGAACATGAAAGAGTTGGTCAATGGGAATCAAAATCCCATTTACCGACTTTCCCCCTTCCAAAATCCGCAAAATGGACGAGGCCTTAAAGTTTGGGGCTAAAAAAATAAAGAAAAAATTAGTATAACCTTCTCCCCAACACCTCTTCCAATTAAAATGCATGCCTACTAATTTCAAAATTTCAATTTCAAATTATCATTATAGAAATATAAATATAAACTAGCAAAAGAAACCATACTATGCACCAGCAAATAAGTGTGGAAAATGAAGATGAAAACATTTAATAAAATTAAAAGATAAACAAAGAACAAATGAAAATGCTAGAATGAAAGTGATTTAAAAGAATAGTCCAATTACGATTCCTCAAAGATATGATGCTAACAAATCAATGAGTATCACAAAAGTGAAATTTATCAAAATACACGAGGGATTGTTGATTGGTCAAAACCCTTCGTATCATATGTTTTTGGCAACATAGTTTTTTTTTCCCCTTAAAAAAGGGATAAGCCTATCATATGAAGAACATTGACCAATTACAGACCAACCGTGCAATGCACATGGTAAACAGAATAATTAATAATAAATAATTATAATTCATTTTTAATTATTTTTAAAATCAAGTATTTGACAATTACTCAATTTTTTAATTAGTGGAGTACGTAGACTTTACATGCAAAATAATCTGATTTGGTTGTTATTGGACTCCATAGAGAGAGAGAGAGAATAAGCATACATACCTGTAATTTATACAAAGAAGGGGGACTTAAGAATTCCAAATGACCTAGCCTTTTGACATCTAAGACCCTTTAAACATATTTTGCTTCAAGCGACTTTCAAACCCAAAATATATATCACAATAATTGCGAGAAGCCTTTGCCCAGAAGAAGACCCACTTAGTTGCAATGGGTTCATTAGGAAACATTGATCTTTCACCATCGTCAAGCCCATCTCAGCCCCCACAATCCTCATTGCCAAATCTTTGAAAATCACTCAAAGAAAATTATAAATCAGAAATTGGATAGATAACTTTGCAAATACAAAAATGCAATTTTTAAAATTAAAAAAAAGTACTTACATCATAGGATCATGAGCTTATCCTCAACTTACTATAAGGACTTTAGGTGGCTACAATGAAAGTTATTTAAATCTATATATATATAACCTAAAAGCAAAATGTTGTACGATCAATTGTTGTGCATTTGCCAAATGGAATATTTTTTTATAACCTAAATGAAATCTTATAATCTTTCCATTTTCATACTTTTAACCATTACCATAACAAATGTAATTAATTAAAATGATGCCACTGAATAAAACAAAAAAAAATCTTAACTTGTCCTTTCTCCCTTACAATGGTGCCATTGCTAACTATTTACAATGATGTAATTAAACTTTTACCTTTTTCATATTTGTTAAAAATTGTCTTTATCTCTCATTTTATTTACAACCGGGCTGTGTTGGGCTACGTTGGCCTGTGTTGAGCTACGGGATGGGCTGGTCCGCAAGCCAAGTCTTAGGCCAGGCCGGGCCACGACCCAAGATAATCATGCTTTTTAAATTTTTTAGAAAAAAATAATGAAAAGGTTAACATAAATTAAAAAATAGAGAAAAAATTAAAAAAGATCTTAAAAGGTTAACAATTGTTTATATATGCAATAATAAAATTGAAAATAAAATTATATATATATATATTAATATATTATATAATTATTGTATTGTATATAATATATGGCCCGATCCCGATCCAGGCTAGTTCGTGGGCTAAGTCTAAGGCTAGGCCGAGCCACAAATCAAGCTAAGCCATGTTTTTTAAAAATTTTGAAAAAAATGAAAAATTTAGCATAAATTAAAAAATAGACAAAAAAAAGAAGATCTTAAATTTTATTTTAGCTCGAGCCTGCATAGGGCCGTGCCATGCCACGGGTCGGGTTGGTCCACAGGCCAGGCCAGGCCACAAATTGGGCTAAGCCTGTTCACGGGCTCGGTAGTCCAATAATTCAGTCTGACCCATTAACAATGCTAAATTAATTAATTAAATAATTTGAGATAGCCTTTACAAATCTTGATTGTCTATCAAAGTAAGACATAGAATTGTGTATATATTTATATATATTTACTCTCTCACTTGATTGTCTATTTATCTCATTTATTTTATAAATTCATTATTATTATTTAACTATTTACAATTATTCCACTATATAAAACAAAAATACAATGACAAAAATCATCTCTCTCCCTCTCTTTCACTCTATTGCCCTATGGCCATGATTATTTATTTATTGTTTTATTTTATTAAATTAAATATATTATTATCTATAATTTTTTATTTATTTTAAATAGATCTTTTTTCCAATAAACTTTTAATTAAAAAAATTACCTTTCGCAATTTTTTCCTATATAATAAGTTACCTTTAACAGTCCACTTACCATCATGTTTTGCACCTGCAACATAGGGGCCCCTCTACTAGTAAGATTATAATAGAAACGGAATTGATTTATAGAACAAACTTACCTCTTTTACTAGTTGGTTAAATAATCACTTAATTTCAGCATCCTCTACCCCCTCCATTTTTTTATTGAATCAGAAAGGTTGTCTCAGTCAATCCACTAAGAAAGCCAAAGATTATTGAAAACAAAAAGAACCAAAGAACAAAATATGAACCTCCAATTAGTAAATCAAACATAGTTGATCATTAACTTGAGAATGACCTTCACCATTAAGAAATTGGCGATGTTGAAAATGTTTTGGGGGTATTAGGGCATGTATCCCATGTTAAATTGTCTTAGTTTTGTTGGTAAGCTTCTTGTTTTCGTCTAAAAAAAAATTGGAGAACACTTAACATTTGGTCTATCACAAATGCCCAAATCATGCAGCGGTTTTGACGAGTATGCAAACCACATTATTTATTTATTTTTTTCATTTTTATATGCACACTCTTTCTTACTATCTATATACTCGATATAACTTCACACTTAAAGGGTAAAATAGGTAACAAAATTAAGGTGTTTGACGAAAACAAGAATGACCATTCTCATCTTTATTAATGGTCATAGATAGATATTAACATGTGGGAGGTGAAAATATTTGGAAAAGTTAGCTAGGGAGGGGGCGAGGTGGTGGGAGAAAATTTGGCTGTCTAAATTCAAACTGCCTAGGCCACAGGGCTTTTTTCACATGATATGTTAGTTCGCATTGACTCAATTGTTACAATGTTGATGGTAAATGTATTGCTAAACCAACATGTCACGCAGAAAGAGCTCTATTGACAGCCCAGGGTGGCCAGATTCCAGAGTGAACAACCAACTTAAAATCTATTTTGATTATGTTGGGGACAGAGTGAATAAGGTTTTAAGGACTTACCTACAGGGGGTCCAAAGATTCTCATTTTTCAATTTGCTGATGATTGTATTATATTTGCAAATACTATAGTTCATGCATGCATGAAAATTAAGGAGATCCTTTCAAATTATGAGAAAGCATCAGGCCAGACCCCAAATTTCAACAAATCCTCAATCTTTATATCAAAGAATATCCACCCAAAGCTTCAAAAAATGATCTCAAGAATGTTAAGAATTCCAAAGGAATCGGATCCAAAGAACTATTTAGGAGATCCATTAACTAACAAAAGAGTTAGAAAGAATACATTTTCCTTCGTCAAAGAGAAAATGATCCAAAAGTTCGCAAACTGGAAAAAAAATTCCCTTTCCTTAGCGGGAAGACTTACTTTAATAAACTCCACTACTAACATGATGCCCCAATATATCGTGAAGTCTTTTAAAATTCCAAATAATTCTTTAAAGGATTTGGAAAGAATTCAGAGAGAATTTTTATGGACCAACAATAATGGGGAGAAACCCCCTCACTTAATGAAATGAAAATGTGTTTGTACCCCCAAAAGATGGGGAGGTTTAGGAGTAAGATATCTCCAATGGGTAGATAAAGCAAATCTTGCTAAACTAGGATGGAAAATACTAAATGAGGAGAATAATCTTAGGGTTACTCATTAAAAGTAAATATATGAAAGGAAATTCTTTTTGGGATATTAATCCAAAAAATGGTAACTCTTGGGCATGGAGAGGTATCCTCCATTCCAGAGATTTACTGAAAAAAAGGCATTTGGAGCCAAGTTGGTAATGGCCAAACCATTAGATTCTGGCATGACAGATGGGCTTAGAGAGGGAGTGCTGGGATGAACCCAAAATTCGAGCAATTGTTCCTAATGTTGTATGGGAAAAAAATCAAATCCATATTTATTTCTCGTAACCAATTTGAAGATAGATTTATATGGGAGGGAAACTTTACAGGAACAGTTACTATTAAATCATCCTATTTGCTGAAATGTTCATCTAATTTAGGGGCTAATAACACTACAAATTGGTTTGACATCATTTGGAACATTAAGAGCCCACCAAAATTAACTCCCTTCAAAAAATGCAGTTTAGGAAAAAAGGTTTTGATATAGATGGATCTTGTAACTTCTACGGTGAGGAGGAAGACATAGATCATATTTTCAAATTTTGTCCTTACACGTGTCAAATTTGGACTAACCTTTAGAAGGTCCTAAGGATAGTGATCAAACTCTACTTGATTGGTGGGTCAGACTTTCCAAAATAAAAAGGGAAAGAAAAATCTCCTAGTTAAAGAAAAAACTGTATTCATTTTGTGGGCTATTTGAAAAATAGAAATTAGAAAATTTTTAATAACATTGTGATTCCCCCTCAAACAATTCTTGATCAAGCCCTTTATGCATCATGGAAAACTTGGAAATAGAAAAAGAAGCAGCGATTTAGAAGCCCATCATATGGTCTGCTCCATCTAAGGACAGCATAAAAATCAATTTTGATGCTTCTCGTATCTTAAATGGTCCTTGTACTGCTGCTTGTACTACTCGTAACCATCTTGGTCATGTCTTGGATGCCAAAGCTGTGAAGATTGGAAATTGTACAATTAATCAAGCGGAAGCGTGGGCTGCTTGGGAAGCCATTAAAGTGACCCTGAAATTCCATCAATTCCCGATCATTATTGAATGTGACTCAAAGTTGGAAGCACCCTTGGAAGCTGAGAAACACTATTGAGACCTGCATCAGGATGAAGAATGCTTTTTTGTCATGTCTATAGAGAAGCGAATCAGGCCACGGATTGGATGGCTCGTGATGCTCACATTGCTACTTCGAGTTCATTATCTTTTAGCTTTTCTATTCTCCCCCCATTCTCTTCTTTATATTTGTTTTGCTGACTTCTGGGGGCGCACTACCCCTCATTTGTTATAGTGCTCTTTGGTTTTATCAAAAAAAAAAAAAGAACATATCTCCTTACTATAGTTAAAATGCCCTTATAAACATTGAGTTTTTAATAGTAGATAAGCCTTTAATATTTTTATTTTCTTAATAATATATATATATATATATATATATATATATGAAGAACAATCAAGGTCCACTAATACAATTGTCCCTTCCTTTCCAGAATCTTGACAACCAAATGCCTCCTTCGTGGAACTGGGAAGGCATAGTAACAAGAGAAACTTTGTAATTATCTCAAGATTGATTTTGAATGACAAATAAAATAAATTGTAATTAGGTCTATCTCAATTATACTAAACAGATGTAATAAGGAGAAATTGCCGACTAGCTCAATTGACTATGATGTCAGAAAAAAATTACATCCAACCAACCAACATCATAAAAGCATAACCAATCAGATCGGTTTTTATCAAAATTAAAAAGGATTATGATTGGCCAAAGTCTTTTCAATATCATGTCTTTCTGACATTATAGATTTTTCTTAAGGTCTTTGTCTGATTCTAGTTGAGACTAGGAATTAATTCATTATCACCTTATCACCTTCACTTGAGTTTGGGGAATTATGATTATGGGGGATGGATGGGCCATCCCGTTGTGTAGCCCCATGAAGTCTAATAATAACAAAATGTAGATGGATGAAGGAATCCTTGATTGGAGGAGATTGTACTGTACTAACTCATAAAGTAACAGGCAAGGCTAGACAAGAGTGAGACATACAGTACAGTGTTTCTCGGCATATATAGCTGGCTCTGATAACATTTCTATGGCCCAAGCACATGAGATGAATTTAAGTCTTTATAATTGACTCTTGTTTTTGCAGAAAAAAAAAAAAAACCCATAGTGGTTGGTTCATGAATTACCACTATTTTAGTCGAGGGTGTGTGTTAATAAAATATGACAAAAAAATAAAAAACATG
The DNA here is from genome assembly GCF_000365185.1 of Nelumbo nucifera. The sequence goes on along the minus strand of NW_010729096.1, from coordinate 1,293,325 downwards.
TTCTTGAACTGTTTTTTGTTTTGAAAAGCAAAAATTAAATTGATTTTGTTTCAAAAAAAATATAATTCTTGTCTTAAAAATTAAGAACATATTTTTCATGTTTTTATTTAAAGAAACAATTTTGTATGTATTTGGTTCTATGGGCATTTATAGATGAGCCATTTATTACTTTAAATGTTTATTTGTACAACTTCGCCTTAAATGTTTATTGCATTTGTTGTTTGATTGGACATTACTTTAAATGTTTTTTTCTTCTTTTTACTTTCTACCTCAGATTAATATCTCATAAAAATATGTCATATAAGCTTCTCGTTTCTAAAAATGATGGGCATTGGAGGAAACGAGAATTTAATGTTTCCCTAAATGTTCCATGCACAAAAATCAAAGCGTTTCAGTTTTTTAGTATTTATTTGATAAATATTAAAATCAAACAATAATTTTATATGCAATAAACGACAACACCTATGTAGCGCTGATATGACAATGATTTTTCAATAAGCACCCATAAAACCAAAGATCACCATGTATTAGTTTTAATTTTATTTTTGAAAACTTAGAATAATAAAAACAATTCACATTAAATAGCATTTGCCTATACTGTTTGTGAAACTTGATACGTATGAATACATAAAACCTTGCCTTAAAAATATGATATGACACAAAAATCACCATCATCTGACTCTCACTATTAGAGAGGAGACAGCTGCCTTGAACAAGAAGGGAGGACAAATCCTCATCCCCTTTTTTCCTTTCTATGTTGAATATCAAAGTGAGTTTGGTAGTCATGTTGTCACCATCGACGTTGCATAAGAGATGGGTCATGCAGGTTATAACAAAAAGAAGGGTGGCAGTTTGATGACCCAACACCAACCTTTCCCTTTCAGGATCTGCACTTACTCAATCTGAACCAGATCAGCTTGCAACAATTATATGTTTTGATCAGTTTTCGTGGCCCAACCGGCCGACCCATTTATTACCTTTTATGAGAGGATCCGTCGTTCCCGTCCAAAATTGTCCTGGTTACCGAGGACTCTGTGCAGTTAACTCAATTCTTTATTGGTTCTTTTTTGGCCATGTTTTCACCTTCTGTAGTTCATATATATTTCAATAAACGCTGTTGGAACTTGGAAGTAGTCCTTGTATATGGCCAAATTTTTGAGCTAAACATCCCAAAATTTTCTCTTCATGGAAGACAAAAGTGTAGGTGGAGAGGTCCATACCTAGGCTCAACAATAATTTTAGGTAAAAGCTGAATTTTCACATCAACAGTTTCTGAATATTGTTTAGTTCAGATTTAGATTTGCTACCACCAACAAATAATCCCAACACTGTCCCAACAAGTCACTGGAGCGGAATGACATGTTGGGAGCATTGTATTGGTATTAGCAGATCCGGTCTTTCAGATTATTGCTGTGGACAATAATAATTAAAAAAAATGGTTGTCTAAGTATGTGTTTGGAACCGTGGACGTTTATTGATTAAACATTTTGTATTTGATTTATTTAAAAAATTGAGAAAAGCAATGATGAATCCGTTTATTGATACTTAGGCATTATTAGGTGTTACATCAGCAAAATAGTGAATAAACGCTTACCGGTTGAGGCTAAAATGAACATTTCTCCAATGCACATAAACCAAAGTCTACTTTTACAAGTCCCTATACATATAGATTCACATAATGAGAAAAATACTAAAATGACACTTATGTGATAATGTTTATTCAATAAATGCCTATGATTCCAAATACATGCTAAGTTGGCAGCCTCAACGTCTTCCATTGTCAATAGGACTCTCTAGTCGAATCCAAATCTCTTACCCACAAAACTCTTACCCATAGGACACTACAGATGTACATTGGGAACATCTTCCATTCCCAATGTACAAGTGTAGTGTGGTCTCGGCATGAGATTCGAGCTCCCATATGATATCGTGCAAGGGCTTTATTCGACTCTTACCATAGTTGAACGGAAATGTCGGGCAATTTCTTGTTTTTTCACGTGTAAATTAAATTTCAACCTGGACCTCTAACCTTAAACCTTAAAATCAACATTGAAAATGCAATTGATCAAATCATATGCGATCAGGTAGAGCCAAGTATTCCACAATATATAAGAATGGCGACGGGGTGGGACAGGGCTGGGTTTTGCTTATCCCGTTCTCAACTCAAACGACCCGCCCTGAATCCCGATGGGGTTAGAAATCCTAATCCCATTCCTGTTTCTATAAGAGAATGGGGATTCTGAAATTTGTCCTGTCCCGTCCAAACAACATGTAACCAAGGTCTTTAAAATTAAATTGGACAATGAACCGGTCAGGGGTCCGGTTTTCAGGTCAAATGGTCCAATTATTTGAACTAAACGAATGACACATTCTGATAAAAAATAAATAAAAAAAAAGAACAGCCAAAACTGTTGGACAATTCGAACGATTCGACTACCTGAATCAATGATTTGCAGCAAAATAACGATTATAGGATAAAATGGAACTGGTAACTCCCAGTTTTTCCAGTCCATCCGTCCAATCCAGTCCAAATTTGAAAACCATGCATGTGTATAGTGATAGATTGATTGTTGGGTGAATGAAGTGCCATGCATGCAAGGAGAGCCTTGTTGATAGTCCACAAGGTCAAATATGAAAAAACAAAGCTTTCCTGTAAGAATTAATTTGGTTATAATAATTTTTTTTGTTTTAAAAACAATAATATACCTTGATTAAGGTGCCGTTTGACAAATCTTTTTGATGTAATGAACTTTTGGGGTCTTATCTTTAAAGGTCTAAACTATTTGGTATCCTAGTTTATCATTATTTAAAAATTGTTAAATAAAGAGATTTTTAAGTACAAAAAGTAGGGGTGATCATTTCAGCCTAGTGCGGCCTGGCCTGGAAATTCTGGGTCTGGGCTTTGTGTTCAGGCCCGGCCCAGGCCCGGGCCCACATCAGGTCTGCAAATTTTAGGACCAGACTTGGGCTTAATACTTTAAACTTACACATTTTGTGTATAATGTATACATATGTATACATGTTATTTTACATTATATTATATAATGTATAAAATAAGTTTACATGCACGTTATGTTATTTAATATATATAGATATGTAATATTTTATATATGAGTGATATTAGCCCGGAATCAGGCCCGACCCAGACCCATATAGACCTGGGCTAGGCTTATGTTTCAGGTATGGAACCCCAGGCTGGGCTGGGCCCGAGCCTAAGCTATAGACCTTAGCATAAGTGCAAAGCTTGGTCCAGGCCTAGCCCAGGCCCGGGCCCACATCAGGTCTGCAAATTTTAGGGCCAGGCTTGGGCTTAATACTTCAAGCCCAGTCCGAGCTCGGCCCGTCTTCCTGCATATATTTAAACTTACACATTTTGTGTATAATGTATACATATGTATACATGTTATTTTACATTATATTATATAATGTATAAAATAAGTTTACATGCATGTTATGTTATTTAATATATATAGATATGTAATGTTTTATATCTAGCCCGGAGTCAGGCCCGACCCAGACCCATATAGACATGGGCTAGGCTTATGTTTCAGGCCTGGAACCCCGGGCTGGGCTGGGCCCGGGCCTAAGCTATAGACCTTAGCATAAGTGCAAAGCCTGGTCCAGGCCCAACCCGGCCCGGCCCATGATCACCCCTAACGTTCCAAATTTTCAACCATTTTGAGCTTTCATGAGCGTTTTAGTACATAAGTCTTTCTGACTTTTTGTCTTTCATTGCCAAACAAAGAAAGACCAAAGTTTGGCCTTCCAAGCTTTAAAAAACCACACGAAAAGACTTTTCAATCACCTCTAAATCTGAATCCAATCCAAGACCCTTATATCCAATGAATTTTCAGATTTGGTTTAGATCCGTAATTCTAAATTTTAATTGTTCATATTGGATTTGGATGCAGCTGGATTCAATTCGAATCCGAGCCAATCATGGCACTACCAAAGAGGGCGGGGGGGAAGCGGGAGGGGGGAGAGGTGAGTGGATCATGTGGGCTCACTAAATCCCACACCTGATCCAAATTTGGAGTAGCTAAGCTGATTTAAATCAAAAGCAAATAAAGTAATACATTATTATGATTATGTGGTTGAATAAAGCGTGGGGTTTGGTTGTCTCCTACTTTTGTGCTTTTGGCGCCTAATAATTTTTCTTGATGGAAAAGCCCCTAAAACCCTCTTCCAACTAATCAGTAAACCTCTAAAATCAGAATGACAAGCACACTATTAATTTGTTGCAATCTCTTATTCCTTCAATAGTTACTATATTACTAATTTTAATGTTAACTTTTCGGATACTACTTTTCTTTTAAGAAAAATAAAAATGTTTTTTAATGATCATATGGGGGGCATGAGACTTGACCCTCAAAACTATAATAGGAGAAGAAAGCCCTACAAACAAGCATAAATCTAAGAATTAAACAAAAATTCAAGAATAATGGGGATGCTGATTTTTGAACTAACTATGATTGAATCGTCTCCACTATCACCAAATCTTAATTTGGATAATCTTTTCTTTTGAGAAAAATCTATGATATAGAAAGGATATATGAAAAGAGTTTTGATCAATCAAAATTCACCCATGAATTTTGATAAATAATACCTTATTTGTTATCACGTTTGTGATTTCAGCTTATTGGTTAGTTGTTTTTCTCATATCATATCATAGTCGTACCTTTCTTTTGATGTATCACTTTTAATTGGACCCCATCATTGTGATTCCCTTTCCTCGCAGCGGTGGTTACATATCTAAGTATCCATTGTATGTTTCACTTTGAAGCCGCTCTATACTTTAAAATGACAAGTTCTAGTGATGCCATCTTACAATTTTTCACCAATTCCAATCACCATATCATACTCATAGAATTCCGTCATGTTGGACCAAATAACCTTTGGCCATCTAATTGTTTTAATATCTTAAGCTGTGTTTCGTAAGGATGCAAATAAGTGTGAATGCAAATATGTAGAGTGTAAAATAGTTCATATAAATTGCAAAATTAGATTAGTTTTACATGGACAAATTTTCCTTCTTACCAAACAGGCTTTTAGTTGTAATGGATACAAACATGAATTCTAATAAAGTATATGCTTTTTTTTTTATCAAAGTCTACTTGAATGCAAACTTACTTCTTTTTTATTGATGTACTTTTACATCTTATTATCAATGTAAATATGCACTGGTCTGCCATTTGTCAATGCATAAATGTAATATTGCCAAATACAGGCAAAAATGAACCAAAATGCAAATTTACCCTGAACCGAAATTTACACTCCATTTACATGTTTCCAAATGCAGCTTTATGTGTTTTTGTTTCTTGATTCTGGATGGGATTTTCCTTATTGAGTATAACCACCTAACCAGAACCTTAATCGTTTCATAACCTCCTTCAAATGTAGCATAATCTTCTTGGGAAATTTTCACGTTTTGATCTTCCTATCCCATTTTGGGCGCTAATTGGCATTTTTCCGAGCACCATTAACTCCATGATCCATCCTCTGGTTCTATCATGGCCTGTAAGGAGACCGGCATTTCACTATTCAAAGTGTTTTGAATCTTTATATATAAAGGTAACTTCCTATGCTACAACAATGCTCATGTTATCGCCTTCATCGCCAATTATGTTATCCCTTTTGAACTTTGACCATGCACTGGATCAGCCTTGGAAGTTTCACCATCTTCTCCAATAATAGTGGCATTCTCAATTGGATCGTCCTTGGGCGATTCAACTATTTCTCCAATAATAGTAGTTAAGTTCAAAAAATCGATATGTATTGGCTTATATCGATCGATACGTATCACATTGGGAGTTTTTCGATACACCCTTATAGACGGCGTATTGGAGTCTTGACTGGTTCAAGGGTGGACGGACCTCAAACTGATACGTCTCTACTAGCGTATTGGGCGTATTTTAAACCTTGGTAGTGGTATTCTCAGCCGAAACTACTTTGACCAATACATTAGCTGCATCAGGATTCGAAATAGAATATCCTCGGTTTGGATCAGGGAGGGATGACGTTGTAAGCATGTTAAATGAGCATTTAGAATTTTTTTTGACACCTATCCACTAAAATACCCTCAGCCTATCCTTGAAAAAGATTAATACCCACTTTTAACCGTTGTCAAAATATTTATCAAATAATGCTCTGCTTAATTTACTTTATTGTGCTTACTAAATCCGGTCTCACAATCCTACCTACTGAGACAGAGGAGAGAGGACTCTCCTTGTAACCATCAACTTGTTGCCTTTATCTTTAGCCTTATTATGAGTCTATTCATTAATTCTTAGTCACTACTATGTTCTTGTTCTCCTTGTTATGTTTGCAATCAAACATCTTAGGGCCGATCTTATAGCAATATTTATATGGTTGTAGGTGCCCTTTTGGACAGTACTAGTTACTACCACTAGAACAAGAAAGAAACCCAGAAATCTTTGCATTTCAGCTTAGTTGGGTGGGAGTATTTGACTATGTTTCTTGCTTCTTAATTAGGTGGTAAATCTAATACGAATGACAGCAGAAGCCCTCTTAAATGAATGGGGAGAAAAATTCAATACCTTGTGGGCCAGATATATGACTGATGATTCGAATGGGACAACTTAAGGTGTAGTCAGTCCAAAATATGATATATCCAAATGGATGGTTTTAGTAGGCCACATAATGATAATCATTCCAGGTAGTTGGTATAAAAAGATGGCCAAGCAAATAGATTCCAGTGACCCACCTCCCTAAACTTTTCCCATTCAATACATGATGATGACAGAGCTTCCTAGCCATTGTTTTGGTTTTCCATTTAATCTTCCTTTCATCTCTCTTTAAATTAATGGAAAGACCAGTCAGATTCAACTTTTCTCTAAAAAAAAAATTATTGGATTAATTTTGTTGATGAACTCTACAGTCCACACAACGGGGGTGGCTAGCCTGTTCCCCATTGATTAGAAGTATCATTTTTTTTCGTAGAAAGATGGGGTATCATTTGGAAGAATAAGAATCTACTGTGACCATGTTTAGAGGTGTCCCCTCCACCAACTGATGACAAACCAAAAGGATGAAGAGACAACACCAAAAAAAGGGGGGGGGGGGTACAATATCCATCCGTACAGAGGTAATTTGGTCAATCATACATGAATTAGGGCATCAACGATTGCATATTGTGGTTCAATCATGGTTTTCAAAATTGGACCGGATAAAATAGTCGGACCAGAAAAACTGGGAACTAGTCAAGTAATCAGTTCTTTTTCCCTTAAAATTGAATTTTCTCCAAAAAACGTTGATTTTAGTCAGTAAACTGCCGACCCAGATGGTTAATCATCCGAACTATTCAAACGTTTTGACCATTTTTTATTTTTTTATTTTTTTTGTCAAAATGGGCTGACTGTTCAACCTGATAACCAAACCCTTAACCGGTTCAGTCTCCAAGTCGGTTTTAAAAACCATGGGTTCAACAGTATAAAAATACATAATTTATACTAGGTCCATAAGATTGATTGAAAATAGTAGAATTTCACAAGAATCCTGTAAGGGAAAATTGGATGGGTCTTGTTCGGATCGAAACATCGACAAGGAAAAAAAATCATTCAGTGCAACTACGTGTGGTCGAATAAACTTCTCTCTTGCATCAGCATCAGAAGTATTGATATTTCCCATCCTTTAACAACTGTCATATATCACCTTATTGTGACTCTGTGCCACTTAACACCGAGCCCTAAGCTCAATCTGATCGGTTGTTTATGACTATTATTAGTTATAGACTTATAGGAGAATCTCTTGACTGTGATGCGATCAGAAAGGAGATTTTATCTCTCTAACTTTGGTGAATTAGTTTCCATCCACAACCATCTTAAATTGGGTTTGAGTCAATTAGCATAAGCTGCAACCATCATCTCAAGTGTATCTTAATATATAATGTCCAATAACATGTTAATAATCCAACAAAATAGTGGATAATTGGTGTTTTGAATGAATTTGGATCTGATGATCACAATATATTGCTGGTTATGTTCATCGATCTATATATTTGGAACATCGGTTGTATTTTACATCACTGATATTCCCAATATACACTTGGATGAGTGTTGCCAGCAATGTGTTGTGATCAGCAGATTCGAACTCATTTTGAATTTGTATTTGCAAGAAATGGATATCGTGGTGTTCTATAGAGAGTCCTGTGATGATGCTCATAGCTGATATGAATACTTTATATATGCCATTGTTACTTCGGTTTCCCTAAGGCTTAGTTTGGAAATATGTACAATGTAAATACATACAAAATATGCAAGGTTTTGCACTCTACATATTTGTATTTGTACTTTAGATAAGGCTTAGTTTGGAAAGGGTACTATATATGTAAATATGTAGAATGCAAAACCTTGTATTGTTTATTGTTTTATATGTATTTGGACTGTACATATTTGTATTTTTACTCTTTTCGAGCTGAGCCTAGTGCAAATATAAATATGCATAGTACAAATATAAGGTTTAGGAATACCATATTCAAGGTTTTGTATTGTATGTATTTGTATTTGCACTTTTCACAAATTGAGCGTAAGATTGCATTTGGTTGTGCATGATGCAAACGCAAATGTGTACTCTGCATAAATACCCTCTTTCTGATTCATGAATGCAAAGTGTAACCCGATATTCTACATATCTGTTTGAAATCGGTGCAAAACATGGGTCCATCATTAAATGCCTTAAATTTTTGGTCAAATACACCATTCATCAGAAAAGCACAATTTGTATAAAAAAATGGGTATATAATAACATTTTTGACAGCTTAATTATTACATTTTTGTATGGCAACCAAACGCTTGCAAACATGAACTGAGGTATCTAAATACCCCAACTCAGCGTTTGTATCACAAACAAACGCAGCCTAAGACTCAGCTCGAAAGGAGTACAAATGCAAATATGTAGAGCGCAAAATATAAGGTTTTGCACTCTACATATTTGCATTTATACTCCTTTCGAACTGAGCCTAAGGCTCTGTTACAGAAGAGTGCAAATGTCAATGCAGTGCATACATGCATTCTAGTTTAGTTTTGCTAATGTTTGGTAAGAATTCATTTGTGTCTTGATATTCCAAACATGTTTACATTTAAAATGAGAGCAAAGTTTATATCCAAAAATGGATGCAAATTTTTGCCTTCAAAGTTGATCAAAGTTAAAAATGTACATTCTAGTCTTGGGATTCCTGTTGACACCTGTTACAACTAAAAAATCCTTTGACAAAAAAGTAAATTTATCAATCCAAAAATGGATGCAAATTGCTAGTTATAGAATAATGTGGGAAATTATTTTATTCACTATTAGGCCATCTTTAGCTTTGATAGAAAAATAAGAGAGAAAAGGAAAGAGAACTTTTCCTCAACTTTCTAGTTCTCTCTTATTTTCTATATCAAACCAATCATAATGTTAAATTCATGTGTTTTAGTCTATCAATTGATGTCTGACTGTGATTAATATGTCAATGGCTATTTGATAGGAAAAGAAATCTTAAATTTTGGCAAAACCTATGATGCACGAACTACACTGTAAAGTTTGAACTAGTGATAAATCAACTTATGTCTTTAATTTGATTGATTAAAATCTTGATTTAAATGTATCGTAATTAAATTCTTAATTTTTTTATTAAATTGACAATTCCCTTTTTCACATTCACTGTTGATCAACTTCCCATTTTCTCTCTTATTTTCTATCAAACCAAACCCAACCTTGATGATGGTGAGCTCCCAACAAGCTTCTCCATTTCACCAGAATTCCTTACATTAATCCCCCACCCCACAGATTGCACGTGCTTGGTATGAACATGAAAACAAAGAGATTAAAGCTACCCCAAAGCCCCTAAACTAATGGAAGATATATTCTTTTTATAATTTTCATTGCTTCCGTTTCGTGTTTTATTTATCCGTGCAATTTTTGTCGGTGATAACTAATATTTATAGAGAAAATGACAGTTCAGCCCAGGGTCAGAATTTGTAGGATTAAAGTACTATTGGGGTAGGTATCAGCTCAGAATTGATGTTAATTCATGGGCGAGCATTAGTGCATAGAATATAGATTATCGACCTTTTAAATATTTATAATTGTGCAGTATAAATCAGAAATCTGCATTGAGCAAATCCATACTTCTCCGATATTTCTAGCAGTTTCAGACTTGTGGTTGATATTGATTAGTTAGACTATCAAATCGTGGCGGATCTAAATCATAAGACAAAGTCCACTTCAGTTATTGCAAATAAAACGATGGATGTGGACTTACGGAGGTGACATAGAACACCCAACGGTCTGCTTAATGGCCTCTAGGTGGGGCTTCTTTTAGACCCATAAGCTTTCTGGGGTCCGACCATTGCATTTCTTTAGGGTGCTCATTAATTAATTAAAACTAGGTTTGATTGATTCTTGCTTGTGGAGTTCACTTTAAATTGGTCCCACTTGGGGGGGGGATGACAGGTTGGGTTTCCGACAAGGTTAACCCGGTCCACTTTTTTTTTAAGCAGAATGAAGATTCATCAAATTTTACAGGGTTGGTGGTTTTGATGGTGGATATGATAGTAGGAGATCTTAACCTAAGAGCTTAATTAATCAAAACTATGCCAGTAAATTTTGTGAATTTTCACTTGTTCTTTTTCGTTTTTCGCTATCTAAGTAACGTGTTTGTACGGGTAAGTGATTTTTGGTGAACGTTGTCTGGGTATTTGAAAAGACCATTGTTTTCAAAATCAGATTGGACCAGATGATCGGACTGAAAAACTGGGAACTGGTCATTTGACTGGTTCCATTTTATTTTAAATTTGTTTTCTGGCCAAAAACCGTTGATTTGGTCAGTAAACTGTTGATTCAGGTGGTCGAATTGTTAATTTGAACTGTTTAACGGTTTTTGTTTTTTTTTTATTTTATTTTTATCAGAAAGGACCATCCATTTAGTTCGAACAGTCAGACTGTTTGACCTGGGAATCAGATCCTGAACGATTCGTTTTTAAAAACCTTGGAAAAGACTGTTCGTTTGGGCAATAGGTTATCCAAGTAAAACACAAAGCTTGAGCGTTTTGAGTTTTCGACCGGTGATTTATCCACCCTCTAGGGTAATTAATACTTAACCTTTTGAAACGTATCATATTACGGACTTAAGGTTCAAACAGGCCTTAAACCTACCCCTCTGAACTAGGTTAGAAAAAAACTAAAAAAGGATGCGAGTCTTGATACAGTCCGATACGCCGGTAGAAATTATTTTCCATGGACCCCATTTTAATAGTGGCCAAACATACATTTCTTTCAATTCCGTAGGACCCGCTAGCTTACCAGCTCGTCTTTACCGAGAATGAGGCCATCAGGCCAAGGTGTTGAGTGTTGGAGATCCAAATTAATATGGGTAGAGAGATAAAAGAAGTCCACTTTTGCCTACTGATGAAAGTGGCTGGGGCATCATGCTTTGCATGTTAATATAATCAAAATTAGTCCTGCCCCAATGTGGGATCTTCACATCTTGTGACCCACCAATTTAAACAACAGTTTGGAGGTATTTTCCTTCAAACATGTAGCTGACCCTTTAAAAAGGTAAGATATCTATGATTTTATTTTATATTCTAATATGTAGTTATTTATGTTAGATTTCTGCTTTCCATTTTGATGAGGGATAATTTGGCCCAATATTCAATGACATAATGACATGTAGAGTGATTCATTGATTTGGTGACATCTCAGCATCCTTGGACACCTCAGCTGCAGGGAGCGACCTGGTTATGTAGTAATCCAACGTTTGAGCTGCCTTTCAATAGGAAGCGACTAGATTGCGCTACATCACATTTTTTTTTAGATTTTTAAATTTAAAAATAAAAAAATTAAATATAGGACTCTTTAAGCTCACCCAAAACCCAAGGTTCAAAATATTGATATGCTTGATACGTCGATAGGGGCATATCGGGTGAATTGATACTTTTTTTTTTTTACTTTTTTTTCTATATATATCTTTTCAAAACCGGTTCAAGGGGGCCGGTTTAAAGAGCTCCTCTACCCCTGAACTAGCCAGAGCCCCGATACACCCACTGCAGGGGCATATCAAAGGGCCCCAAAATGATACATATCGACCGATATGTGTCGATACTTTAACCAATTCAATTAAGAAACTGATAACATCCTTTTAACACTAGCCCGTGCAATTGTACGGATCCCTTTTAATCATTACTACAAATCTTCGCACCATTCTATTCTCTTTTGCTTTTTTACCCCATAAAATTTTATGGGTTTTTTTGTTAAAGTAAATAAATAAAACATGTGCTGCTCAGAACAGATTCAATTTTATTTTTATTAGGAAACTTGTAGTCATTCCCCTACAAAAGATAATCTTCTTTTAGCACCAGCCAACAGGGTTGTTCTAATTTTCATTTGAAAAGAACATTTCTTGATATGAATGTAACATGAACTGATTCTGATTCAGGTCACCCTAAAAGTTCTTTTAACTGATGAAATGAAAAACATTGCCATCAAAATCTTCCAAACTTTCTATGACGTATTTGAGATAAGACAGGAGGGGTTTTCCTTAAGGCACAAGGATGATGTGAGTCCCACGCTAAATCCCGTCAACAAACAATTTTCTTCCACTAATAATGGTTTTCTAATTTCAATCAAATACTCCAAAAGAGATAATTATTAGTAAGATATTAAGGCCCCGTTTGATTCATAGGAATAGGGTCTGGAATCGGAGTCCGAATTGGAATGAGTTATTCTGATTTCAAATGTTTGATTGAGTAGAATTGGAATCTTATTCTCATTCTTGTTAATTTCAATTTTCATTCCCAATCCTATTTAAATCAATTAAATAGACTATAAAAATATAATAGACCATTTCGATTCTAAACAGACTCTAAATCATGAGTGTGTTATACAAGATCAAATAATTAATAAGTTATTATTTCTAACAGATCATAGCATATTTCCTAAAGGACTTAACTAATAAAAAATATCTAGAACAATGCATGGAAAGACTTTGAAAACACTCAATCTTAAAATCAATAATATCATTACCTGCTAATTAGCAATTAGAGACAACCATCTATACGTGCTAATTTTCATAATAGAGGTTAAACATGTACAGATGCTATACTGAAAATTAAAATAAATTGATAGATAAGATGGGAGAAATCAAAATGGAAACTATTAAGACAAAGATATAGATAAGATTATCCATTTCTATCATAATACCATCCCTTGAGGTCACTTCAATTTTTTTTTAGATTTAAGTATAAAGAAAAATCTAGAAGAGGACTTTGTGGTTCTTGGCAAAGGGTTGTCAGGGACCATTGTTTCCATATAAACAGAGTGATGTGTTTGGATTAGCTGAACTTAATGGCTGTGTTAGGGGTTGCATATATGTGCAACCAATAATAACGCCTCACATCAGTCAGTATATCAGTATATGCCCACAACCATTCAATTAGGGGTGTAAATGGATTGAATTAGAATGGAATTAAACAATATCTAAATTCAAATCTAAGTAGAAAACTTGACATTCAATGGATATTAAAAATCAATGTTCAAATTCGAATTTAATTAAAAATTCAAATATTCGATCCGATTCGAATACGATCAATTAATTATTTTAGGTAATTAAAATATATATTTTATTTATATAAAGTATATAAATATATAAGTTATTTAAATAATTTAATTATTATATAAGCATTATATAAAGTATTTAAAATATATATATTATATATAATAATTAAATAATTGATCAAATTCGAATATTTATCGAATTGAATCAAGTCATATCCAAACTTGTTTTGATTAGTTAAACGGTATAAATAAGACATCCAAATTCAACCGATTATAATATTTGAATTATCCGAATTCAATTTTATTATACCGAATCTCAAATTCAAAATCGAATTTTCTAATACAGTTGACACCCCTATATTCAATCGGGTAGTCTCTTCACATGCATAAGCCACAACCCTTAACACAACTATAAAGTTCAACTAATCCCTGTTCGATTTGTAAATACATTTTTGGTAAAAGAAAACTAAAAGTCTTTCAGGCTATTAGCTAATTTGATTCCGAGCCCAATTCAAGTTAAACTCGACCCTTTTCACTTGTGTGAAGCTTTAAGGCCTTATTCATTTTCTAGAAAGTGGGGATGTGTAAGTTGGTGAGTTCTATGGAGAAAAAAAAAAAAAAAAAAACATGCATTCATATTTCAGTATTAGTGAGTTCCACAAAAAAGAATGTTTCCTGAGTGGTTCATTTACCTGTACAAGTAATATTCTCCTAAGATTTGGATAAATAATTTATCTATACATACCAAAAATTGCTAATATGTGATGGAACAATATTATTCTTCTAATAATATCACATTTTTTGATAAAACATTTATTGTACAATTTTACTCGAAAAATAAAAGAATATTGATAAATACACTTATCCCTGTAAATATTTCTCAAAAAACACATACCCGGACCTAAATAAATGATATGGTGAATTACTGATATGATAACCAATTGTATATAAATTTGTTTTAATCAGAAAAAGTCCCAACCGTATGAAAAAAATGACTGATCAGCCCAGCTCAGAATTCTTAGCCCCGTTGTACAAGGGATGAATCTTGACCGTAGATTGATGTCAAATCCACAGGCAAGATACGATTTATAGGAGACAACTATAGGGGCTGTAATTTTAGAATTCTGCATCGGGCTGCAGTGTATTTCTCCCCAGCCGTATGGGCTCAAGTGGCAGCTTTCGCCTGTTGGTTGTCAAAACTATATACACATAATGGGCTGGAGCATGTGCCAATACGTCCCTGTCATGAGTCCAGATCCACTGTACATACATTGTAGTAACCAGAAAGTGTACTCTAATGATCCTGATGCACATGTCGAGCATTCAGATTTCAGACTTAGGATTCTGTAGCTCAAAGAGAAAACCTAACCATATTATCCCACTTGAATCTCCATGGATATATGGTCCTGAAAGAAGGAAGATATGTGATTATAAGGTTTTGGACTTTTGGTTGGGGTAATTGATCCTGTAATCTGATGAGTTTATATAGATCAAATTATCCGGACCAGTTGAGTAAAGAACAAACATATATGCAGTGGGAGTGGGAGTGGGAGTGGGAGTGGGACTGTGGGAGGGTTACTTATCCTAACTGCTTCAAACTTGCTGAAAGAAACTAGACGGGTGGGCGCATGACTGCACAGTTGAAGAAGCTCGACTGCTCATAGTACTTTGGAAAAAGAGAAGCAAACCCAGAACTGTCTCCGTTTTGTCGTTTCTTAATGGTGCATTTGTTAAATGTAAGCTCCATATCTAAACCCTGTCCTTGAGTGTCGATTGATTTTCATTGGGACTGACAACTCAGTTGGTCCCATGGATGAGAGTTTTCGTTTGTTAACATTCTATTCTTATTGGGTGATGATCAATCCATCCAATCGGTATTGCTACACTCTTATCTCCAACCTTTGCTATTATTTTCCTCTTGCCTAGCACAAAGAAAAATGTGAGAGAGAGAGAGATTCAGTTGGTGGTTCTCAATATATTTTTTTCGCTGTAAAGAAGATTCATTCATTGAAAAAAAAAAGAGCTAATACATGAAGAAGTAACATCAAACCAATCAAGGGCTGTCTAGAACTCCTAAGGCTGCGTTTGGTTGCAGTACAATTTAATTTTTTTGCACTAGTATAAGCTTTTAATCCCACTACTATATTTTTTTCGCTGTAAAGAAGATTCATTCATTGAAAAAAAAAGAGCTAATACATGAAGAAGTAACATCAAACCAATCCAAGGGCTGTCTAGAACTCCTAAGGCTGCGTTTGGTTGCAGTATAATTTAATTTTTTTGCACTAGTATAAATTTATGGGAGTGCAAATGAAAAAAAATGTAATTTTTTTGTTTAATTAATTTTATTTGGGGTTTTACTTTATTTTGCTTCATATATGTCTTAATTTACTTTATTTATATTGGAATCAAACAAAACAAAAATAGATTAGAATTTACACTCAAGTCATTTGTACTGTCATAATTTTGCATCAATACAAATCTATTTGCATTGCAATCAATTAAGATGCTAAGACAAAGACAATGGGCAGCAGAATTATTTACATTTAGGAACATAATGAAAAACACACTATGATGTTAAAGAGAGTTTCTCTTCCACCTTAATATACTTATATTTTGGGTTTTTACCTCTAACCTTTGCAATTTAATTATGTCATGCCTTGTATATGCCCCCAATCTCTCTCCCCATGGATTGCATGTTCATCACATATGCCACGTGGCTAATTAGAACAATGCCGCATGGATTGCATTAGCTAGGGATCCATGGTCTGTAATAATGATTCATGGCGAAGACATATCTCACTAGTTGTAGGTGCCAGTAAAATGATGGTGCATCACATCTCATTCAGAACAACTGAATCAGTCAAGATTGTGGAGGAAAGGGAGGAGGGAATCTGGCAAGATCTCCCCAAGTTTTCTTATTGGGCCAAACTTAGTACTAATGTTATCCATGGCCTGTGAGCTGTGGTTAAGTCTATTAGACAGGTCAAACAGATAGTTTCACTTACATCCAAGGAGAAAAGGGAGGAAAGAATCTGGAAAGAATCCCTAAAATTTTATTATTGGGCCAAGTTTAGATATTAATGTAATCTAAGGCCTGTGTTTAATGAATCCTAGTAGATTGGTCATACAGATAGCTTCATCCATGGAAAACAAGGAAGAAACAATCTGGGAAGATCTCCCAAAATTTTCTTATTGGGCAAAGCCCAGTGTTAATGCCATCCAGGGCCTGTGGTTAAGCCAAGCTGTTGCCCTTATCCTCATGTTTCTGTCTTCTTGGGTCATAGTTGTGGTGTTATATTAGACAGAAGAAAGATTCCAATTACTAGAGAAAGGGCCCCTTTCTCTCTCTCTAGGGCTGATTCCATTCAACCAAAGAAAGTTACAAATCACTCCTTAAGGCTGTGTTTGGTTTGGTAGGGAAATCTTTACAAATCTTGTATAAATTTCCCTACCTTTTCCTTCAAACCAAATACAGCCTAAACGATTTCTAATGAAGGAAGGGGGCAAAGAAATTGTTCTAATTGTTTTAGAGCTAGAGGTGGCAAAAGTTATGTGTGGAAATTAAATCCCATCACTTGAAACGATCAAAATGCTAGGGCCCTACCCTTTCCTCTTGTTATGGGAACATACCCAAGGCCGAGATTCAGACTTCAGAGTGCTCATTAAAGTAATTAGTTCTGTAAGAGTGTTGGGTACTAAGATAATGACTTATCATTGAATGATGAAATTTTTATCTTCCTTACACACCTAAAGCCAAAAGTAATAATAAGTCGACAAGAAAAATGCAGCTACTCGGGCAATAAACAAGGTGGTCTGGTATTCATAATTGAACTATATATTGATGCTAAAATTTATTTGTCTGTCTTCAGAGCTTGGATGATTGTTGTGTTCATGACCCAATCCTTACCTGAGGATGGGGAAGGTGTACATGTTTGGTCAAGGGCATGTCATTGTGGAGGGGGTGCTTGCACCGGTTAAGAGATTGAGGTCGGTAGCCACTAGCCAGGAGATTCTTGTCTCAAATGTAGAGGTGTCAATTGGATCAGATTTGGTCCAATCCAATCCGATTCAATACGAGTCCATTACAAAAGGATTAGGTCCAATTCAATTCGATGAATACTTTGGACCATTTTGAATCAGTCCAATTCAATGTCTGGACTGTCCAATCTGTTTAAATTGGTTTTGATTTAGATTAATTCCAACTCAAACCTGATCCATTGACACATGTATTCCTATCTTTTATTAATAGTTTAGATATTGGTTCAATCCGATCCAATCCAATATAAATTCATTATGGATGGACCAGGTCCAATCCAATCCATTAAATACTTTGGAGTATAAGTTTGGATTGGTCCAATTCAATATGTCTTATTAATCCATCCAATCCGTTCAAATTGATTTTGACTTGGATGGGGTCCAACCCAAAACCAATCCACTGGCACCCCTACTCAAATGTACGTAGTTGAGCTTTTCCCACTGGGGCGCTAGCTGTTGTATTGATTTCTTAAGGTTGCTAGTAAACAGACCTGATGCCTGAAAAAGGAACTGAATGTTTTGACTTAACTCTGTTTGTCTGTCATAAGACGGACCTACATAATGCCATCTTCTAGATGTTTTGGCTTAACAAGGCCTGAAGTTGTTTTGCTCTAGTCAGGTAGGCCCAAACATAATCTCTGAGCCCACACTGCTTTGGGATTGAATTTTAGTTTTTAAGGCCCTTGGAGAACTATGGGCTTTATTTGGGCGATAAGATGGCTCCAATATCTTTCTTTTGGAATTCTGTCTTCTCTAAGTAGAAAGCCACTTTGTTCAAATTTCAAAAGAAGAGAAAGTTGCCTAATTAATATATCCTAAGTCTGTGTGAGTCCACTAAGCTCGATTAATGAATGGAATGTTTAAGGACGGGCAACAGAAATCTAAAGGGTGTTTAATTCTAGAGGGTGTTTGGTTATGTGGGCGTTTATTGAAAAAATAAAGTCGCATTAATGCTATAGACGTTGACATTTATTGTGCATATTTAGGGAAATGTCAATTTGTTGTTTTCCCCAATATCCCAGCATTTCTTGAAATTAAGGCTATGTTTGGTTTGAAGAAAAATGTAGGAAAAGGAAAGAAAAGATATCAAAATCTATACAGGGTTTGTAAAGATTTTCTTACCTTTCCTTTCCTTTCCCTACTTTTTCCTTCAAATCAAACATAGCCTAAATGTTTATGCGGCACACTTTTACCGGGTGTTAATCTGAGGTGAAAAGTTAAAAAAAAAAGTTTAAAGTAATGTCCAATCAAACAACAAAAGCAAACAACGTTTTAAATAAAATTCTACAAATAAACATTTGGGGGGTGTTCTCTTTTTGGATTTTAAGAGGGGGGAAAGTTGGTCAATGGGAATCAAAATCCCATTGACCAAGAACCCCATGTTCATTTTTCAGATTAATATGGGGACCAGGGAAAATTTATTTTCCTAGGAATCACTTACACAGGTAAGTGATACCAAACTCCTAGGTGGATAAATAACTTTCCCACGTAGGAAGAAAGTTGCTCACACTTGAATGGGACAAAAATGCCCCTTTTAATAATAGATTTTTATGACTAAAATGGTCATTACCTTATTTATCTGAGAAATAAAAGAACATGGGTAAATGAACTTACCCGAGTAACTGTTTTGCCGAAAAAACTTACCTAAGTAATTGAATTTATCCAAATAACTTACCGAATAGCAAATGGGGCTTTAAAATAATATCTAGTGTGAGTCACTGCAAGCGAAACAAAACCATAGTGTTAATAATGGGTTTCCCATGGGAGCCAGATATCCGTATCACTTGGAGATTGAAGAAGGAAGAACAAGTAGTTGGAACAAAATTCAACCATATGTTTGACGTTTTTCCTCTGTTAAGCTAGACAGAGGTTGAAAATGTCATTAATTAATCAGCACTGATCATTAATAAAAAGTGGTCACCAACCCACCTAAGTGGGCTTAGTTGGTGGGAATTTGTTCTTTCATTTGATACCAGAAACATGTTATAGATTACATTCCATTAACATCAGAATTCAGAAATAAATACATCCTAATTAACTACCAATCTGGATCTGACTAAAAAGAACTACCAAGTCAAGCTGGAGTGCTGGATGCAGTAATACATCCACAAATTCCACATGGAGGTTGTACTCACCGCTTCATCAAACCCGTCACTTCTTTTTTTTTATCTCCAGATGGGGAATTGGGGATGGGATGCTTGATGCTTTTTAGCTTTCTAGCCTTCCAATCGGGAATTACAGGATAGGGGACGTAATTTGAGAATTTCCTTGAATCATTTGTCTATTTATTCCCCCTACATCTTCACATGGACTTCTGTTCTTCCAAACGACAAAGGTGGGGGCACCATAAATGAACACTAAAAAACGTTTTTTAATGTAATGTCGAGAAATTCAGAATGGTTTGATTGGGGATTAAACCGCTAAGCGGGTTGATTTCAGCATCAAATAGACCAGATTAGCTGAACACTTTAGCTGCATAGCAGGCCGTAAAGCCAAAGATAACGCTCCATGATAAAAATAAAATGGATGAGAACCACAGTGAGGGATTAAACATCAGTTCTAGTTCCAGGATTTAGACCGGCTGGCGGTTCTGATTCTTTTTTTGGTCCCGATTATTATCGGGCCAGGACATTATATAATTGGACCCATTGGGTCTGACTGAGAATCGATCAATTAGTTTTTGGGACCTTGACATTTCTGATCGGTTCTACCTGTCCCGATCCATTGACAGCCCTAATTACTAACAAAAGCACCTACGCGTCAAACGCCATGTGAAAGACCAAGAAAAAAAGAACATACACTTAAAACCAATTTAATAATTATTTATGGCAGGGGTCCATTACGCAGAGAAATTGGACATAGATCGTAAATGGTGGCAATCACAGAGAGCTAGCTTCTAGCGCTGCTTGGGCATGTTGAGCAAATCTATGATAGAGATTAAATCGATCAACCTCATCCAAACGTCGGGTCAGTTTGGTTTGATCATTTATAAATCGATTAAAATTGAATCAATCTGATTATAAATATATATTAATATTTTATGTTTTCAATATAAATTTATAATATGAAAAAATGGAAAATTTTCCATATTTTTTTAATTTAAATTATTCTATATTATAAATTCATTTTTTTAATAATATTGTTGTAATTTTTAAAAGTTAAATTTAAATTTTAAATTTAAATCTTTTGAATCAATTAACCAAACCAAAAACTGACCCAAATTGACATAACTCAAATTAACCGATTTTTACTATTAGTTGGTTGGTTTCAGGTGATCAACTTTGCAACCCGACTAGGTTGGTTCGGTTGTCCAAACACCCTACAACCAAACTGAATCAAACCCATGAACACCCCCTAATTGATATGAATGGATTTGGGTTTTTATGAAATGATCAGATCATTCGGTCTGATCGAAGAAAAAGACTAGATTACGACACCTAAGTGGTAAAACAGAACAAGCTAGATCTTATGGTCCACTCAAGGTTTTAAAAATCGACCTGGAAATGGAACCGTTTTGGCCACCGATTTCTAGGTCAACGGTTTGACTGTCCAAGTCAAATGGTTTAAATACTCTAATAGGTGATACGTCATCTTACACATTAGATTAGAATATTAGGGTAAGATACATATAAATATAAGAAAAAAAAAGATTTGACTGTTTGAGAATGAGAGAGATGTAAGAAGCTGTGGATGGTTGAGAGAGTTTAGGAGAGAGAGACAGAGAGAGAAGGAGGAAGGAAGGAATGAAGGAAGGAAGGAAGAAAAGAAGGAAATAAGGAAATAAGAGGAAGAGGTCACTTGCATGTTGTAGCGGCGACGACGATGGCAAACTACAGCGGCAATAGTGACAACGATGGTGGCGAACTGGCGATGAAAGTAGATCTGAGATTTCTCTCAATCTCATATCTCACTCACTCAATCACTCACTCACTCACTCACTCACTCACTCACTCACTCTCTCTCTCTCTCTCTCTCGCTCTCTTAGATATGTTGTTTAGACTCTAGACAGTTCTCCCAAATTTCTAAGGCGTTATTCGACACCATGTTCATCTCATGGACGGCACCTGTTCGGTTGGTTGTGGATGGGACTAGTCCACGCTATTGAAGGGATGAGAGATCCATCATACGGATGGCTGAACCCTACAAGAAGGTTGGGCGAGATTTAAAAAATTTCTCTCTCTCCCATCTGGGAATTGCATTCCCTATTTTAGAAAACTGCATTTTCAAGGATCAATCTTGAACCAAACCGGGCCATATCTGAAACCAAAAGGGAGGAGATGGATATACCTGATACAGAGTAGCAGTAACTCCCAATGAAGGTGTTCACGCCCAAGGAAAAAACCAAAACCTGCTTCCACTGAACATGACATAGTGTGAGGTGAAGTAGGATCAGTAGGACGACTCTTCAGCAAGAATGGATTAGAGGGTTGGTGAGCACAACTTCAGATTGCTTCTTCTACCAAGAAGCAATATCAAGAACAATTCTTGATCACTCCCACAAGTGGAGATCGAATTGGGTAGGGGTGGCAAGAACAGGGAAGAACTTTGCACTTTTCTGTGTCTTGTCTGGTGTATTTTGCATGTCTGCCCTGCTCTCTTATTTATAGCCTTAAAGAGACAACCTCCTAATCTAATTAGGAGTTTCCTGATCCAAATCTTTATTTGGATCTGAACTCTTTAAGTGATAAGAATAATCCCTTATCTCATTTGCAGTTTAAGATCAGCTTAATCCTAGTCAAATTAGGAGTTTTCTTATCCAAATCTTTATTTGGATCTGGATTCTTTAAGTGGATAAGACGATAAGACTTATCGTCTTATCCTTATCTGCTGATCCAAACCCAGATTCGCCCTATTTAATTAATCTAATTAACCCAATTTGAAACTAGGCTTTAGGCCCATTAAGTTTATGTGCTCAGTTAACTTCTTAACATGCTGCCTAATTGGTTCTCTTTGTATGGCGTGGGATCCAAACATTGATCTACACATCAGCCACATGGGTTCAACCTAGCCTTTGTTACAAGGCCTGACTGAATTCATTGTAGGAGACAGTGAACCCCTGAATCCATCACTATGGACTCTTAATAGGTCCAACATTTACACTAAATGGTCCTTGGGTCCAGCCACCTTATGAAAACCCAAGGRCTRTGGGCAAATGCAAGATTAGCCCATCAGGTATTACCCTCAATGGTCTTACACTTAACCTCTCAGCCCATAATGATCAAACACTGCCCGAAAAGAGAGGACCTCTCCCTCGGCTGCAAGGAACAGTGTTGCACTCTCTACTTACATGGATCCTAGGAATTAAAACCTTTTGCAAACATTTTGAAAATATAATATATATATATATACTGTCAGCAATTTAGGTTTCCATCAGAAAGAGTGCATCCCTGATCATTCACTTTGTTCGACAAAGGGGCTGATCCTGTCACTATGATCACCCACTCAGATGAATTCTCGGACTGTCCCAACATACCCAGGTTTTGACCCCCTCTAAGGATCTCACTGATTGGCATATTAAAGACAGCCCGATCCGACACCTAGTGTAGTACCATAATCGAGTTTAGGGGTCAGGTGTAACATTTCAGTTTTGCCCATATATCTCTAAGGTCCAGGGCAATACTGGAATTTTAGTCTAGCTCAGGTTTTCAAGAAAGCCCACACTGCATGTACCTCAGGTCTCACCTTGGCAGTTGAGACAAACCACCCAAACCAGGTTGGCGGCACATCAGTGTCAGCCTTGACAGGATAAATCTCCCCAGATCTATCCAACGGTTGTGAATATTTTAAACTAACACGAGTCTCATAAGTGTCCAGTTTAAGGGTATTACATAGAAACACACCACAATGACATGAATCAATTATGTACTTTATTCATTTACAATAAATGTCAAAAGATACATCAATCCGATTGGAGCTAAGGGCATAACAGTCTAATAGCTATATCATGGACCGGTCCCGTCCACACCCCAGTTTCTCATCCATGGCAAAAACTCGTGGTTAGGGCCCGTCCATAGTCTATTTTTGATCCCATGCTTCACACTCTCCCTGAAAAGGTTGAAACCCTATTGTATGTTTCACATTTTAATATTTTTGTTAATAAAATATTAATTATTTTACTTATTTTTTAAAATTTTTAATGTTTTTATCAATAAAATAATATTTTTAAATATTTAAAATATATATATTTTTTAATTTTTAATCATTTTACTATTATTTTTATAAATAATTAATATTTATTAGTTAATATTAATTCATTGATGCATTTTTCACTACATTTATCATATAAAATGTAAAAATTAGATATTTATGATTAATTGTGTAGATCATTCATAAAATGTATATAAGATATATGGAATCAAAAAGTGTGGTGTGGACTGGTCCAATCCACACAGTTTGTCCACAGTTCAGAACAGTTATGGATTGTAGTGTGGTGTGGATTGGTCCTTTGCCACAGGGTATGGTGTGGACCAATCCACACCCACCAATTTCTCATCCATACTACAGAAAACCCCCTAAATGTGAGATCTCTCAGATCTCTGTCACTGTCTCACATCCCTCAACTGATCTCTCTCTCTCTCTCTCTCTCTAGTAGATCTCTGATATGAGAGATTTTCTTCTCTTTTCATTCTTGTTCTTCATGTCAGAAGTAATAAACCGCAAATTGTTCTTTGGGTCGAACGGTTCAATGGTCAAACCATCCGGGTCAACGATTTATTGACTAATTCAACGGTTTTTTACTAAAGACTGGGTTTGAGGTAAAATAAAACCGGTCGCTTGACAACTTCTGATCCGAGTGGTCCGATCATCTGGGTCAACGGCGGTTCGAAAACATTGGGTCCGCTTGATTTGTGGGAATAGAGGTTTTGAATCAGGTTGGAATGGTCCATTTCCATTCCAACTGATTGATTGGGTGGAATTGGAATCCGATTCTCCTCTCCATTTTTTCTATTTTTTATTCTAAAAACTTCTAATTTTCCACCCACACACGATTTATCTATCTTGTTTGATATCCAAAAAATAAATAAATAAAAAAGAGTAAAATCACGAGATCGAATCTCAGACCATTCAAATCTAAAGAAACGGTCGTCTGTTGGGTTGGGCTTTTGGCTGACTCACAGGCCCAGCGAGGCAGCGACATGAGACACCGCCATATCTTTATTGTTCTCTCCTAACCTTCTACCAAAATGACCAAACCACCCCTTATTCAGAATTTGCTTTCTTACAATACCCTTCCTGTTTATCTTACAAAACCGTAATCAACAGACTAATGTTAATATCAATCCCCCCACCCCCACCACCCAAAAAGAAAAAAAAAATCGTCAAAGTGAAAAGTGGAATTCTCATTTAATCCCTACTACCTTTATCAAAGCAAAGCTAGTTAACAAACTTGTTCCTGGAGATAATGCTTTCTGTGCTTCTTCTAACTAATTAATCTGTACGTTGTTTGCCATAAAATTTGCCTTTCTTTTATTAAAGTTCTAGCTTTTGTGAACGATAGAATCAATGGTTTGATTCGATCACCCAAGGGTATTTTGGTAAATCTAGACCTCGTTGAAGCCCCACTCCTCAGTACTCACATCACCTGAAAAAGCCAGAAAAGTGAGAGAACCCAGAACCTACTCCACATTTTTCCGCAACAGTCCTCTGTCCATGTCCCGCCCATTTTTTTATTTTTTTATTTTTTTCTATTTTCCGAATTTTTTAATTAGACATGCACATGTACCCTCGTCCTCCATTGCCACCTATCAAAAAACTACCCCTTTTCTTCCGCAGAGAGGCTTCTTCTTTATCCCAAAACTTCAGAGTTCAGACGATGGAGAAGCAGAGGAGTTTCTCCATCAAGCCCACAAGACTTCTGGTCTTCTCCTTCACCATATCTTCCTCCCTCCTTCTTGTCTTTTTCTTCTCCATCTGGGTTCTTAATCGCACCCCTCTAATTCCTCAAGCAACCCAACTTCAGTTCAACGAGTCGTCTTTAAGTTTGGGGTTCAAATCCCTTCAAGTTCAGGCGTTTGCAGGTTTTAACAAGAATTTTACTTACCATGCGGCAAGAAACACAACTCCTGTAGATACCCATTTCAGGATACCTGACATTTCTTCTGGGAATAGTGTCGCTTCAGTCATCGGGAAGGTTCAGATAAAAGAGAATGAGTATGGGGTTTCGGATGGAGGTAACCAAAGTGAGGTCGGAAAAGGTACTTCGGCCACAAAAAGTTACAGCAAAAATGATGATAATTCGTCTAAGAGAATTGATGCTTCAAGCGATGAGAGGATTGGAGAGAAGATGACTAGTAAATGTGACATTTCAAATGGGAGGTGGGTTTTTGATGAGAGCTATCCCCTGTATACAAATGGTTCGTGTCCCTTCGTGGATGAAGGTTTTAGTTGTCAGGTTAATGGAAGACCGGATAAGGATTACTTCAAGTGGAGATGGCAACCACATGACTGTAATATCCCAAGGTACCGCTCGATTCCCTCTTGTGGTTATTTTTGAAATATTAATCAATTGAAGTGATTGAGATTGAATCCAATGAATCCTACGAAGTTTAGATTATCATTCATTACTTGAAGCTAAATTTCATTAAAAGAAACAAGAGAGAACTAACTTTTGAAGAACCCCATGTTTGGGTTATTTGTTCTAGGTTCAATGCAGTGAAAATGTTGGAACTGCTCAGAGGGAAGAGGTTGGTTTTTGTGGGTGATTCGATTAACAGAAACCAATGGGAATCCATGTTGTGTTTATTAAAAGGAGCCATCAAAGATCCAAAGCGAGTTTATGAAACTCATGGGAGGAGGATCACTAAGGAGAAGGGAAATTACAGTTTCAAATTTGTGGTATACTTGCAAGACACTGGTTGTTTAATCTTCTGCTGCTTTTCCTCTTTTTGATTGTCTCAAGTTTCAAGATCTTTGATTCATTAGGTGGACTCTGCAGGACTACAAATGTACAGTTGAATACTATGTTACCCATTTCTTGGTCCATGAGAGCAAGGCAAGAGTTGGGCAGAAGCGGGTGCCTACATTGAGAATTGATTCCATTGACAGGGGCACTTCAAGATGGAAGGGAGCTGATATTCTTGTTTTCAACACTGCACATTGGTGGTCACATTACAAAACAAAAGCTGGGTGAGTGCCTTGCTTGGACAATCCTGTTCATTCAATGTTTTGATAATGCACATTGGCTGCACTACTATAATTAGATGGTTTCATTTTAACTTGATTCCTTTATAGCTTAGTCTAATAGCAATCTTGAAGGAATCTGAAGTGAAATCAAACCCCTAGCTACTTGAAATGACTCAACATCACTTCCATTGACTTACAACAGGGTGAATTACTACCAGGAGGGCGACAAAGTTCATCCCCATTTGGATGTCTCTGTGGCTTTTAGAAGAGCCCTGATAACCTGGGCATCATGGGTCGATAAACATATAAATCCACACAAGACTCGAGTATTCTTTCGAAGTTCAGCCCCTTCACATTTCAGGTATTTTATAGAACAAATCTACTATTTGTTTTGCTCTTTAATTCTCTTGTTTGCAGTTGCTTAGCAATATGTACTTATTGAATGAATAGGGGCGGCCAGTGGAACTCTGGGGGACACTGCAAGGAGGCCACCCAACCCCTCAACAATATTTCAGGAATAAATTACCCTGAAAAGAATATAATTGCTGAAGAAGTCATAAAGCAAATGAAAACTCCTGTAATTTTATTGAATATTACTAATTTGTCAGAATATAGGATAGATGGTCACCCATCTGTATATGGAAGAAAACCAGACAAGGGTTCATCTTCAAGTGTTCAAGATTGTAGCCATTGGTGCCTTCCAGGCATTCCTGATACATGGAATGAATTGTTGTACTTCTATTTGCTATATAAAGAAATACAGAGTTCCACTTAATAAATTGGTAAGGACAATATTTATGTATCTAATACTTATTCTTTTTATCTTCTTTTGGCTGTGATAAGTTTGTATACCTTAGTTGAATTTCCATTGATGTTCTGTTGGGTACATCAAAATTTGTTCTAGTGGGGCCGGGAGTACTTCTGAATTCTTCAAGGGTTTTAACTTTTAAGATTCTACTTTCGTGAGTTGCTGCAACACCATGGAATCCATGGCTCCCTACTACTACTCTATTAGGAAACTAAAAAAACGTCATTGTAGTACTCAGTGTGATGGCCGCATGCTACAGATGACGACTATGCATGCACCACCTTTGTCTGTTCGTGAAGGCACCTCTCTCTCTCTCTCTTGGTGAGGAATTCCCTAAACTATGTTTCCTTATTTTGGATGTACAGTATCAAAAATATAGGGTTACTGTAGTGAATCTGGATTTTCTCCTCATAGAGTGCGCCTCACACCAACCTCACGGCACTTGCAGCTGCACACCAATATCTCCCATACACTTGTATATGAAATTTGCATCAGCTGCCCCACAGACCGCTCTGTGGGGCGCTGATATCATTCATTGGGAGATGTTATCAATGGCTGCAACGTGTTGTGAGGTTGGTGTGAGGTGAGCTGTGATTTTTTTTTATATTGGATTAAAACCTCACCTGCCACATGAATTAACCGTTTCGACGACCACGGGAGCCCAATCCTCTGATAAATGCTGATGATTATTATTGGCTAAACTGAGATTCGCCATCCAGTAAGAAGGTTCCTAAGAAGGTCCGAGAGGCCAGTTCTAGTTGGTGAGAAAGGGGGTCGATTCTAGCACATCATAGGATGAAGATGATGATAACGATAAAGGGGAAGAGGAGGATCAATGCTTTATTACTGAATCAGTGAATCCATTTGTGATCCAAAGAATCGTCTCTGTGTATCGGTAGAGGTGTATTAGTACTTAAAATTTTGTATTTTTTATATGTTTTTTTAAATATAGTTTTTATATATATTTTCATTAATAAAAGGGGTTTTCAAAAATACCTGTAAATAGGTGTTTTGTTATCAAAAGATACAATATGATTGGTATGGGGTGTGTCATATTGATACTTTAAACCTTGGACCCGATTTGACCTGTTCACAGGCTGGACTGTAGGCCTGATTTCATTCTGTTTTCGGCTCTGGCCAGGCCCATTCAAATTTTGGCAAAAGCCAAACTCGAGCCCGGAACATGAATAGGTCTAGACCAGATAAATAGATGCATAATTACATTTGAGTGGTAAAAAAGTTCAACTAGAAATTAATCTAACCGAATATAAAAAGCTTGACTCAATTAGATAACTGAAAAAGTCATAAAACTCAACGTAGATCAGGAATGAACTATTATAGGAAACTCACCTTCACTGATATATTAAACGTCTACTAGTCATGAGTCACGGTTTGAGTTTAGAACAAGGGAATTCTTCTCGTTTAAGATTATTAGTTGATTAGTTATTATTTTATTTAATGCTTAAAAATGAAACTTATTGTTTATAAACCTCTATTTTGTATTTTCTATCATTTTAACTTATATATTATATATTATTTTTAGGAAAAATTCTTGATCTCCTTGTACCTTGGCTCAAGTGACAATTTGGTCCAAGTGACAATTTGGTCTCTGAACTTTAAAATGCAACAATCCAGTATCCGAATTTTTGAAATGTGCCAATCTAGTATCAGTCGTTAAGTGACATGTGAAAAGACACAAATGCCCTTCAAGTGTCTTCTAATTTTCTTTATCAGTCATCTACTAAAATCAGAATCAACTATCAATTTTTTTCATCCCTACAACAATACTTTTGTCTTTCTTCTCCTTTGAATATTCCATCATCTTCAAACCAAAACCAAAGCAATTTTTGGGAGAAAAGTTTTCCTTCAACTATCGTAAATTATCTTATCCGAAAAAAGAGAAAAGTCTCCGGACACTATCACTAATCTCTCTCTCTCTCTCTCTCAAGTATCAATACAAAGCTTTCGGTTCTTCTCCTCTCTTTTACTTGTAGTGATACAAAACCAAGATGGATGAATGGAGAAGATAGTAATTTCTCTTGATCTTCTATTCAATAGGCTACAACTCTATTTATAATAGAGATACAGTAGGGAGACAAGGTCGGCAACCTAAAATAGGATACAAGAAGGAAAGAAATAAGAGATAAGATATATACAGTTATATCTCCTAGTTTTGATGGAATACGCTAACATCCCCCCTCAAACTCAAGATGGTAATGTATCAGTCATCTGGAGTTTGTCAACGAGAGCACGAAAGCGAAGAGGAGAGTGAGCTTTGGTGAATATATCTGCAGACTGATCCTAGGAAGGGACAGGAATAAGGCGAACAGTATCCTCGAGCACATGATGACGAATAAAGTGACAATTAGTCTCAATATGCTTAGTGCGCTCGTGAAATACAGCATTGTGGGCAATCTGTATGGTGCTACGATTGTCACAGTGAAGAGGGGTTGCAGATGAATGAGTGATTCCCATGTCATGGAGTAACCATCGTAACCATAACAGCTCGGAGGTAGTGTCAGCAAGAGCTCGATATTCAGCTTCAGTACTGGAACGAGAAACAACCGTTTGCTTCTTATTACGCCAAGATATAAGAGAATCTCCAAAAAAGAAGCAATAACTAGTAGTGGAGCGTTTATTAGTAGGATCACCGGCCCAATCAGCATCAGAATATGCGATCAATTGAAGAGAGGAAGAACTGGAGTAGTGAAGTCCATGAAACAAAGTGCCCTTGACATAACGGATGATCCGAAGCACAGCAACATAATGAGTAGTGCGAGGGGCAGACATGGACTAACTCACAATATGGACAGCATACGCAATATCAGGGCGAGTAACAGTAAGGTATACAAGACTACCAACTAGTTGCCGATATAAGGTGCAGTCACTAAGAGGAGTACCATCAGTGGCTGAAAAATGGGCATTAGGCTCAATCGGAGTGTTAACAGTCTTAGTATCAGTGAGTCCTGCACGAGAAACAAGATTAGTGGCATACTTGGCCTGAGACAGATAATATCCCGATTGGTCGGAGGAGACCTCAATTCCTAAAAAATAAGTTAGTCAACCAAGATCTTTCATTTCAAACTGTTTGCTAAGAAAGGTCATAAGAGCGGAAATGCCCTGCAAATCATCGGCAGTAATGATCATGTCATCCATATAAAGGAGGAGAAGTACACAACCCTGAGAGGTCTTTCGGATGAACAAGGCATGATCATAAGTGCTAGATTGAAAACCAAACTGACAAACAATGGAGCTGAATTTGGAGAACCACGCTCGAGGCGCCTGCTTAAGTCCATATAGAGCCTTACGGAGACGACAAACCTTATTAGGGAGATGATCATAACCAGGAGGGGGCTGCATATAAATTTCTTCAGAAAGATCACCATTGAGAAAAGCATTCTTAACATCCATCTGAAATAACTGTAAGTGCTTAGCTGCAGCAATCGCAATAAGACTACGAACAAAAGTGATATGGGCCATTGGGGCAAAAGTCTCCTCATAATCAATGTCATACTCCTGTGTGAACCCTTTAGCTACCAATCTAGCTTTATACCTTTCAACTGAACCATCTGCCCGATTCTTGATTTTGTAGACCCATTTGCAGCCAATCACGGATTTATCTGGAGGCAAGTCAACTAAATCCCAAGTATGAGTGCTTGTAAGAGCTTGAATTTCTTCTGTCATTGCTTTCTGCCATAAAGGGTCAGTACTAGCCTCGCGATAGGTACAAGGCTCATATAAAGATACAATGGTATAATAACAATGAAAATCACAAAGAAGAATGGAAGGTTTAGTGACCCTACCAGAGCGATGGAGTGAAACATCAGAATGGGCAGGGTTGAATTCATCAGGAGGAATCAAGGGCTCAGAGGAAGGCAGAGTTGGAGGATCCATAGCCAAGGTAGATGCATCAGGAGAGGTTGCAGGTTGTGCAGTACTGTTAGAGCTATTAGATGAAGAAGTAGTCGGACCTGCATGTAAATCATCAGGAAAAAGCGAGATGGTAGGATCAGTAAAAAAATGTGAAAAGGTCGTGGTAACTCGAAATGGGGAGAGGCTGGAGAACATTTTGTGTTCCCAAAAGGTAACATGATGAGATATGCGAAGTCGCTGGGAAAGAAGATCCCAACACCGATATCCTTTATGTTCAATACCATACCCGAGAAAACAACATAGATGTGCTTTTGGTTCCAATTTAGAATGTTCATGAGGTTGTAATAGAACAAAACAAGCACAACCAAATACACGAAGAGACTGGTAGGCAATGGCCATACAATCGTTCATAAGGAGAAATGTTACCAATAACAGGAGAAGGGATGCGATTGATGGTATAAACAGTAGTAAGGGCTACTTCCCCCCAAAAATGTTCAGGACAAGAGGAAAAGATTAAAAGAGCTCGAACAGTATCAAGAATATGCCTATGTTTTCGTTCTACACGTCCATTTTGTTGAGAGGTACCGGGACAAGATCTATGAATGATAGTTCCATTTTTTGAAAGAAATTGGATAAGGATAGAATCTCTATATTCCATGGCATTATCAATGCGAAAAATCTTGATGATAGAGAAAAACTGAGTTTTGATCATGGTGGCAAATTGAATATAAATTGCAGGTAATTCAGATTTATTACGCATGAGATAAATTCATGTATATCAAGAGAAATCATCAACAAAGATCACAAAATAACGCGAACCACCCATGGTATTATAAGGCGAAGGGCCCCAAATATCAAAATGAATAAGATCAAAAGGTGCAGAAGAAACATAATCACTTATATTAAAAGGCAAAGCATGATGTTTTGAAAGAGGACATGAAACACAATCAAAGTGTGTTGGTTTAACAGGACCCAAACATCCATTAGAAATTAAAGATCCTAATTTAGAGGTAGAAATGTGACCAAGGCGAGAATGTCAGACGCTAAAGGTGACAGCAACAGCAAGAGATGGTAATTGAAGAGATGATAGCTCAAACAGTCTCCCAACTTTATGGCCTGTCCCAATGATCTTCCCTGTCCGTGGATCCTGCACAGTACAACCACGACTTGAGAAATGTATTTCAAAACCAAGTTCACTTAATTATCCAACAGATATAAGATTTAGAGATAATTGAGGTACCAAAAAGGTGTTAGGAAGTGACAAACGAGATGTTGAAATAATGCCTACACTTTTGACAGTTAAGGTGGAACTATTGGCAGTATGAACAATTGGTGCAATAGAAGGATGTGACTTGGAAGTGAACAGTGATGAATTGGATGTCATATGATTGCAACAGACAGAATCAAAATACCATGATGAGGTAGTACCTGGAGTGACGGACAAGACTAATTTAGAAGGCATACCAGAATCAGGTTGGAGCTGGTGAAGAAGAGCTTGAAGTTCTCTAAGAGAGAATTTTGGAGAGGTGTCATCAGAAGTATTCTCTGTGGTAGCAGCTGCAGTAGAACTCGAAGCCGGAGAACCCATGGATGAGGACTTCTGTCCAAACGCCTTTTTGGCTTGCAAGTGGCGGCACTCAGAAATAGTGTGATCAGTCTTCTTGCAATAATTGCAGAAAGTCCGTTTTGAGGATTTAGTTGAAGAAGTAGCAGACATACCCGGAGTAGCAAGAACAGCATCAGTAGATAATAAGGATCGCTCATCTCGAAGTGTTTTTAGACGAGTTTCTTCAGAGAGCAAATCTTTGATCACAACTTCAAGAGAAGGCAATGGGCTACGATGAAGTAGAGTACCACTAATAGGCTCATACTCATCCCTGAGAGTCATTAGAAGATGCCAAACACGTTGGCGATCGCGAAGCTTGGAATAAGTAGTAGCTGTAGAAGTACTATCCCTTTTAGGTTCACACTATGCTAACTGATCCCAAAGAACTTGTAATTCAGAGACATAACTGTGAATGGTCTGTCCAGGTTGCTGTTTCATACGATGAAGACATCTATAGAGCTGAAATTGATGCACATCATCAGA
The DNA here is from genome assembly GCF_000365185.1 of Nelumbo nucifera. The sequence continues at coordinate 1,259,843 of NW_010729096.1, read as the reverse complement.
AATAGAATAACGGGCTTGTAAGAAATCCCATACCTCTTTAGGAAAGTCATATCTGCGAAATTCCAACTTGATGCTTGCAATACAAGTATTGCGAAACCAGGTCAATATTTGATGATTTTTCCCGTCCCATTTTTCTATTCGTTCAGAAAATTTATCTTCTGTTTCATCAGCAATTTTAGTAGGTTTGGGAATCTCACCAGTCACATATCGTCATAGAAGGCGTCCCTTGAGAAAACTACACATCTCTTGGGACCATAAATCATAGTTTGAGCCATCGAAGATAACAGTGATAGGATGAGAGATATGTTGAGCAGCTTCAGATGAATCCATGAGGAGAAACTTTGGAGCAACACGAATCACGGGAAAATACTGACCTTAAAAAAAAACTTCGCAGAATCCCTAATGTCTTCTTCGTCTGGGCAACCTTAATTCTGGTATACGCAGATGCTGACGAAGGTTCTGCACCTTCGTAACCTTCCTTTCTAATTCGCAGACCACAAGATGTGAACCGCCGGTTTAAGCAGTGGGTTCGTCGCAGCACACCTTCAAGCACATCGGGAAGCAGGTCTCGTGCACGAATGAGAATGAAGAGGAAATTCGACTGCATTAACCAACAACACGACCGGATTTCTTCCAAGAGGAAATTCAACGACTATGGTTCTGCTGACGAAGATTTTTGTGACTTAGTCTCCGTAAGAATGAAGAGACTTGATTACCACCTAGCGGCAAAGCCGATGATGAATGAAGGTCATAAGACAGTCATTCAACATATGGCAAAGCTATCTCTTAACAGCTTCATCTCTCTCAGCCGGAGATTATTTTTTGTTGCAGCGACCAAAGAGAATTACGGAAAGTCATCACCTTCAGTGGTTTCTGTTACCAGAAAAATCTCATATTACGGTGCTTCTAGAACTGGAACTCCGAGGGTTGCAGCTCCAGTGGGAGCAGACGCTCACCGAGTGCTCGACCCAGAATGACGTGGGGCTCTAGTTGGTTGGGCGGTCAAAGGATAAACCTCAGGCCTCAACCATCCATTGATAGAGGAAGACATTGGACGCTGCTGCAGGACAGAAGAAACGAGAGCAGACGGACGGCAGTGAACGTAGCGGACGACTCGCAACCAGGAGCCCTATTGCGAACAAACTTCCTAAGAGTGTGCTCAGCATATTTCTCTCCTTCTGCAAATTCTCCAACACTCCTGCAGTTCTGGTTTCCTTGCTAACCCTGACTTCAGGGTTGATGCAAATATTGCGCACCAACTGAAATTCGCAAATTCCTACGGCAACTCCAACCGCGGCGAACAAAGGAGCAAAGGCTCTGGTACCATGATAAGAAACCAAGATGGACGAATGGAGAAGATAATAATTTCTCTTGATCTTCTATTCAATAGGCTACAACTCTATTTATAATAGAAATACAGTAGGGAGACAAGGTAGGATACAAGAAGGAAAGAAATAAGAGATAAGATATGTACAGTTATATCTCCTAGTTTTGATAGAATACGCTAACATGTAGGAACAAAATATAACCTAGAATTTTCTGTTATTGGCAAAGACTTGAGACAAAGTCGTTGCAGTGAAGATCAAGGAAAATGATAGTGGTTGACGAGTCCAAAGAAAATTCTACTAACACTCGAAGCAGAGTTCATCACCTTTCTTTTTTCTCTATTCATTTTTTGTGTTTTTGATACTCTTTACTCCTTTTCTAAGCTTAATTAATGCCCGAAAAGCATTGCAGGTGTTAATGGTAGGGAACCCATAAATGGCAATCACACTGCTCTCTAGAAGCACATTGCCTTCTACAGAAACAAAGATGGTCTCATTTATTTGTGGGAGACCTACGAAGGTTCCCTTCTCTGCGATTTTTTATTTTTTATTCTCCTTAATGTTTATGTTGGTCATTCTTTATCTTATCGATCGAGCACTTTTGCTAATATACATTTCAGGGTTTTATGTGATCAGCTGTGACATCCCCTTTTCCGTCGCCACTGCCATCTTCATCAATGTTGTTCTCAGTTGGCAGAGGAGTTTGGACTGTCAATCATTCTATGCAAGAAGGGTTTTGGTGTTTGTGACAGAGAGAATTGGTATATGTTTCATGTTTTCCTGAGGAAGAAGATGATGAACAGTGTATTTTATTTTTAAGGATAATTTTATCATTTTCAAAAATCTTAAGTGGCACATGAGGTCACGTGATATACATAACCAACTGTTCATTAAAGCATGTATCAGATTGTCGCATTTTAAAGTTTAGAGACCAAATTATCACTCAAACCAAAATACAAAATACTCATCTAAAATTTTCCCTTATTTTTTATTTTTTAAAGCTTCGAGACCGACACCTTACAATACATTATCTTTTCGAGTTATTACACCTCAACTACGCCTCTAACGCATTTACTACAGAGTGTCGCCTTGGAAAAAAATAAATAAATAAAACTACAGGGTGTCAGTTGCTGGTCTGCATTAAATTCCATCTTCAGACCATATGGTGTACTAGTTGCTCCAAGTATCCCTTTATTAGGTACAATATATAGTCAATTAGAATGTGAAACTTTAATAATTTAGTGGTCAAAATAACCAATGATGTTAATTTATTAATTAATTTACTCTCACTCTCTCTTCTTCATGGGCTACATACGGCTGAAACTTGGCCTGGGTTAGCATGACACCAAGGGTAAGTGATGATCCACAATCCGGCCTATCTTAGCTGTCAACGATCTTGCCTCTGAACTGAGTGGCAGGGACCTGAAACGGAGGGAGAGAAGAAGCTCCGGGGAGAACCCGGTGTAAGGGCTCTGAAGCTCAAGTTAGAGTCTTTCAAAGGCAAGATAGACCAGATAGCGCAAAGTTAGCATACCTCGTTCTTGGGGGGTAGGAGCCTTTTATAACCACCTCGCGCACTCACTTCCAGGCTTCCGTCAGATCGGGCATGATTATTTCTGAGCTCCTGCCAGTTCGGATGTCATTTCCTCTGGCCAGACAGAACCGTCACTGCTCCTTTTGTC
>NW_010729096.1:1217625-1247473 GCF_000365185.1 Nelumbo nucifera | reverse complement strand
CTATGCCGCGTCCGACGTTGCTGGAAGAGGCCATGAGTGTTGAGTTTTTCAAAGAAGAAGAAAGGGGTATGAAAGTTTTGGAGGGAGGCCTTTTGAAGCTTTCCCACAGACGGCGCCAATTGATGATGCACAATCCGGCCGATCTTAGCTGTCAAAGATCTTGCCTCTGAACTGAGTGGCAGGGACCTGAAACGGAAGGAGAAGAGAAGCTCCGGGGAGAACCCGGCGTAAGGGCTCCGAAGCTCAAGTTAGAATCTTTCAAAGGAAAGATAGACCAGATAGCGCAAAGTTAGCATACCTCGTTCTTGGGGGGTAGGAGCCTTTTATAACCACCTTGCACTCACTTCCAGGCTTCCGTCAAATTGGGCATGATTATTTCTGAGCTCCTGCCAGTTCGGATGTCATTTCCTCTAGCCGGACAGAACCGTCACTGCTCCTTTTGTCGGAGTCGTCTCTGCGGCTAGTAACAACGGTGGCAAGTGGCGGTAGCAGGAGGCCGTTTGATGTGCGGCTGTCAGGCGTCAGATCCCAAATCAGTCAGGTGCGTCGCCCTTGGATACGGACGTCCTTGGTGTCAGGTACGCTTGGTCAGCCTGGTGTTTCGGAAGCGAAGTGCTGGAGTGGCGAGCGAGATGTCTTGAGTTCGGTTTGGGGAGTGTTCCGAGCTGCCATGGGCCAGCTCGGGTTACAGCTTTGTGAGGCTTGGGACCCGAGATAGTTCGTGCTCCTTGTAGGGAGCTCGGGTTCTCAGTAGGGAGCTCGGACTCCCAGTAGGGAGCTTGGACTCCTAGTAGGGAGCTCGGACTCTTGGTAGGGAGCTCGGGCTCCTATTAGAGCGGTCTAGTGGAGTTTGGGCTCAGTAGTGAGCTTGGACCGTTACTTTCGGTGCTCGTTTTGGGCGCTCTGCTGTCCCGAGTTGCTTGCTTTTTCCACGTATCAGGTGATTGCGAGGTCGGGCCAAATTCCCCTTCATCACTAAGGGTTAAGATTGACTTTTGCCAATTCGTCTGACCTGAACCCGATTTTACCATTACTGTTATACATATGTATTATTAGCCATATCCATTTCATAATTCCTAACTTTAATGATAAATTGTCAGTAGCGATCTTCATTTCCATAATTTTATGTTTTACTATTATTAATTTCATGATTTTAGACTTTTAAATAATATATCCATTAATAATTCATAATAGATTCTAGTCATTTAAATATTGAAAATATTCGTTTTTGCACCAAAACAATAAATGAAAGTATTAAACATGTAAATATTAATAAAAATATGGCCATAAAAGTTCAGTTTAGGTTTCTTAATCAATGATTAAGAGAATTTAAGAGATTTTATCAGATTTTTAGAGGATAGGACAGATCTGGTTGAGCCCAGCCCAACCCAAAGTTAACTTTGGTTAGATTAGGATTAGGGTTGAAGGTTCAAAATCTGAGGCTGGGTAAGGATTGACCTCAATCTGATTTAACCTTGCTCAACTTGCATCCCTGCTACAACAGACTTTATCAACTTGAAGAATAACTAACAATTTCAATTTACTTTTGGTTGTCTTTTTTCAATGATAGAGAATCACTATTAATTTATTGCTTTGGTATGTGATAAGGACAGCTATATCATGAGATTTTGATTGGTCAAAGATTTTCTGATATTATGTCTTTTCAGTATCATAGATCTTTCCTAATAACTAATATCTTTATAAAAAACAACTGTTTTGTTGGATAAGGTATTAAAAAGCTTTGGTTGAATTTACTTGATTTAAGCTTTTTAAAAGATTTCTCTATTCATTTGCATATGACTAGCACCAAGGTTTAAAGTATCGATATGTCTGATATATCAGTATGGGCGAATCGGTACAGCTTTTGATGTTTTTTGTTTTTTTATTTTTTTTTTGCAACCAGCTCAGGGGGACCAGTTTAGGGCTCCTCCACCCCCTGAACCAGTCAGACCCCCAATACACCCACTGTAGGAGTGTATCGGAGGGGTCTTGGAATGATACATATTGACTGATACGGACTGATACACATCGATACTTTAAACCTTGATTAGCACCAAGGAACCTTGAATTTTCTGATCTCATGCGTCCTGTTCAACTGTGTTTGTTCTATAATCCACAACGGTGATGGATTAATGTTTCTGAATTTTTGAAGTATCCTATAACAGTATATAAATAATTTTTCTTGTCACACCATATAATCAAAATTGAGCGAATCGTCTTTAAGAAGAATTCGGTTTCGTTCATTGCAAAGTCTGTTCGAACAGCCTTACATTGAGAATATCTTTGTATTTGGATGCTAAGATATTCTTTAGAAGAGATTGTTGCCTTGTTAGAACGGTGTGAGCATGGGCTTACACTGACCGAAGTCGAACTCCTTTTAAGAGCCGTGGGTTTCTGGCTTGCAGCTGCTATCACCTTGTCGGTCACAAGTGGATAACAAATTCGCGTGGTGTGATTGGATGTATAGCTTTTACGTACAGCTAGTTTTCACGGCTGCACTACAGTATAACATGCATGAACCTCAGTTGAAAAACTTGGGGTAAAAATCCCAAATTGTTCAAATCGGTTAGATGAATCTTCAATTGTGCATCTAGAGGCCAAAATGGTGAACACGGATAGCATTCAACAGCACATTAAAAAACTAACATCCAATTCCTTTCTATATCATAAATAACAATAGTTTTTATTTCTACGCTTATTTTTATTTTATATGATGAAGAAGTAGTAACGTAGACAGCTTCCTTTCTTGGTCTGTTGTAACAATACTGGATAAGACACTTACCACCTCTTGATGGGATGATAATGTCATAATAATAGGAATCACTGAATTGCTAGGACATCTCACAAGAAAGAGAAACTGGAAAGAGCTCACGGTCACAAGCTCACAGCTAACTTCGGAAATTTCGGGGAAGAAAAAACAAAAAAAGGATTCATGACCCCACTCCCCGCTGCTTATTTCCTCCAAGATCTATAATTAATGATAAGATGATCATAACCATCTGGTCCAATCTATTAAATTCTCTTCAAGGCTATGGCTATTGGCTGGTGGTCCATTCTGGTTAGTGTCATATCCATTTTTTACTACAGCTCAGTTTGGAAAGAGTACAAATACAAATATGTACACTAAAAATACATACAAATAATTGTAATTTACTGCATGGCTTATGGTACCATATATTAGTTTTTAATTTTACAGAATAATTAAATTTTATGTAAATATACACGGTAAAGAAAAAAAAAAAAAAAAAAAACCTTGCCTGTCATGTAAAATGGGTTGTACTATGAATAAATATGAATGATGAGTGTCTCATTAAAAATCATGGTAAAGGTTGCAAACCATTAATGAGATTGGTGCTTTTGTGCTCGGCCGTGAGATACTGACGTATCGTCTTTTTTAGAACCTTCAGGTTTCCGGGCCCAAATTGGTGCTTGATCAGGTCCATATCGATAATCATAGAAAAGTTCTTCACTAGCCTCAATATGCTCCTTAGCATAAATGCCAACTCGATGATCTCCAGCTACCAGCATTACCTGTACAGACAAATATGCACCCAATAAAGGAAACTAAATTCTGGGATCATGTAGCTAAAAGCTGCATTGCATACCTTTGCATAACAATTAGGGTTTGATGAATGATTTGCAAATTTCAGCTTGTCTCCTTTGCGATATGCATCAAGAACATACTGTCAATAAGGGAAACCAATCCTGAGATCTTGTATATGAAATTACACTAGAATATGACTCTTTAAGATAAATGATCTACTCTGTTAACAAAAAATAGAAACTCTTTGGTACCTAGAGGCAATAATAGAAGCCGATAAAAAGATTACTAAACTAGAACTCACCAAAAAGACGAAATCACAAGTTTAGGCCTATAATGGATGCATTTTTGCAGCTCATTTAAGTATTCATAGTGAGAATCTTTTTTTTTTTTGTTAATTCCATTAAATGTTTGGCTCATGTTTCCAAGTTGCAACTATTGGTGTTGCATGGACTCAGTAGTTTCATCAATGAAGTTAGAGAGGGTAATTAGAACATTTTGCAAAAATGATAGTACAAGGAAATTGTATTTAGAATTTAAGAACTTAAAACCATGGATAATGAAAAAGAATTTTACACTCTACAAGTACAAAGAAAAAAAAAAGAATGAAGCCTAAAAATATAAATCTGTCAATAAAAAATCAATGCCATGTTTGGTTGCTTAGAAAATGAGTGGGGATGAGAATTTTGAACTTTTCTCAGAGACAGATGATTGATTGGTTTGAGAAAGTGATATGGCACAAAAACAAGATTTTCTTGTGTAAAAATTTCCTTACAAGTTCCAGGGCATTTTTCCCTTAAAAACCTTTCTGAAAAGTAAGAAAGCTGAGTATTTGCGAAATGGGTTGATTGGACTACTGATGGCAAGTTTTTTTATCATTTGCTTTACTTTAATTACAAACTAAACATCTATACGAAAATAAAACTTTTCCTTCATTTTCTTTTATCATCTTTTTTCTTCTAATTTCGTTTGACTTTCATATGTTTTCTTTGCAATCAAATGAAGACTAAGGTAAGAAAGAAGCCTGTTGATCTCAAACCTGGCACTAGGGAAAAAATCAAAAGCTTCCTACTCCAAGATATAGAATGAAAAACTGAAAACTTGAGAAGCTTAACATCTACTTTGAAGATACAGAAGCAGGTGAACATCACTTACCTGATCATTCAAGTCAAAAAGGAATGATGAATTTGCACGGTCATAAATCTTCCCACGCTTATCTGCTTCCTGGTGGGAGATCAATTCACCAGTGTATTCTCCAAGATAATCATTTTTGTTAACAGGATTCTGAAATCATGATAACCATAATTTGTGTGAATAACTAGCAAACAAAAATACAAAACAGAGAGTTGCTCTGTCTTATCACCTTTATGAATGCTCCCCATCCAGCAACATCAGATCTCCCCAAGAGTATCTGGAAATTGGGTAGCAGAAGTTACACATGTTAAACCTTTATTTTATTAATTTAGTAAACAGAAAAATCTAGAGCTTCTCACTCTCTGCTGTTGCTTTAGAAGGAGACTCATATTCCCACATTGATAACCATCAACTCGTTGTGGTGGCTGACCTAATGAACCATCTCCACAGCTGCACAAAGTATTAAGTTATTGTATTAAAAAAAAAAAAACATCGTTAGAAGGAATTCCCTACAATGAGATTTAAAAGAATAAAATCTCATTTCAATGGGTAATCATATGACTTGTATATCATATGGACTCAAAGTCTAAACATGAAACTCCTAATCTTCTACCAATATACATCTTCCCTTATTTTCTTGCATTCTTTCTCTCTTTGGTAGGATAGGGGTAAGTGGATGTTGTTGGTTTTTGAGCTGCAGTCATGTCAAAATCTTCTGATTTCACCAAATTAACAATTACTACCTAAAGGAAAACTGATGGAATGATCATGAACCAATGCTTAAAGTCTAATCAAAAGTAAAGTTGAAGTATCTGGCTTTCTTAGTTGGTAAATTTGGAAATGTAGATAAGATAGGCCAAGCTCCAGAATTCTGACATTGCCAGAAGCCACTTGCCAACCTCCCTAGGAAAAATCTATTATGCCAATAGATTTTGACAAGCCAACTTATTGAATTCACAGTACATTATAGAAGGAAAAATATCATTGATATTTTATCAAATAAACTTTATATACAAGTGCTCTAGAAAGATTATGATGTCAAGTTGAGAGTTCCATCTATGAGGATGCTGAAAAGGATAGATTGAAAACATAGCTTTACATGGGATATGTTTGATGAACAGTGACCTAGTCATGTAGCCAACCTAGTTATGACATGGCTTAATTGAGTTGATTTGCATCTCACCGTCATATCCCAAATGAAATGCTGGAACTCATTTGCCAAATTGAGGTATGGTCGTATGGATGTCAAAATCAGAGGCTGCAGAATTGAGCAGTGTAGCCAAGCTTGATATTTGGCTAAACAGATTTTTTTGTTGGTATCTTATACAGTTCAGATTTGGAATTTTGGTTCTCGCAACCCTTAACTTTGCAAAAAAAGTGCCACTTTTGACCCTAAAGATTCAAAAGGGCTACTTTTGCCTCAAATTATGGTGAAAAGGCCCTTTTTAAGGCAAAAACAAACAATGTTAGAGATGTCATTGATCGTTCCGCTAAACAAATAATAAAATAATAAGGCTTACTGATGTGGCACCGCTCAAGTAAAAAAAATGGAAAATTATAGGTGGGTTCCACTCAAAACTCCCACCCATTTAAATGTGACCAAGAATAAAAAATTAATTGTTTTTATTTAATATTAATAAATTATTAATAAAACAAAAATACTCTTCTTCTTTCTCTCCTTCCACCCAATCTCTTGTTCTCTACAACTAAACCACAAGACCACCGCCATTGAACACCTACACTGTTGAATTGGGGCTCATGAACCCAAATGCAGCTAGTTTCAAGAGAAATGGAGAATTCATATTCAAAGAACTCGCACTGTTTCAACTCACCATGCATTCTTCTTCTCACCCATCTGAAATCTTGAATTAGGGATTCAACATCGTTATTGAATCTATATTTTTCTTTATATAGGCATTGGTGGAATTCATGGCATAGATCAGAGGAAACAGAGTGGGCTTTGATCCTAACAAGTTGGTCCTCATTGTCAATGCAACTTCTTATAACGAGATGCTTATCTTTTGTCTTGTTGAATCCAGGAAAGCTTTCCTTCTTCCTACTCCATACAACCTAGTGTAAACTTTTTTTTCTTGTTTATTTGATGTTCTTCTTAGTTAGTTGATCATATAATATATTTGCTAATTAAAATGCAATGTATTAGCTCATTGTTCTTTTTTTGGATTCTTCTCATGTTCGACCAAGATCTTAAATGGCAAACCTAGGTTGAGATCATTCCGATACAATGTAACAACTCTAAAGGCTTCAGAATTACTCAATTTGCTCTAGACAAAGCTTATCAACAAGCCCAGAAACGTAATTTGAAGGTAATGGGGTCTTTATCATCAACCCTTCTTATCCTTTGGGTGTGACCATCAACAACGATGAGCTCAACCGCCTTATTAAATTTGTCACTGACAAAGAAATCCACTTAGTAAGCAATGGAGTTTATTCAGGAATAGTTTTCAACTTGTCGAGATTTGAAAGCACTGCAAAGGTTCTAATGGACAAAAGCCTTGAGGATACCTAAGCTTGGGACCGGGTCCATATCATCTATAGCCTGTCCAAGGATTTGTGTCTTCTTGGATTCTGAGTGGGTGCGATTTACTCTAATGACATCGCTTTAGTCTTAGCCCCAATACTCTCTCTACTCTGTCCTTCGCCGTGGGGCGACTATTGTGGAAAGAGCATGGTCATCCCAATACTCTCTCTCTCTCTCTCTCTCTCTCTCTCTCTCTCCTTCCACTCAATCCCATGCTCTCTGCAACTAAACCACAAGACCACCACCATTGAACCTATTATTGTCAAATTCCCAGTCTTTTGATTAGGCATTACATCATCCACAATGGCAACATTCTATAAAATGGCTGAAAATTAATATTAATTTCTTAACACCTGTTGCAACGCCAGTAACAAGTATTGAACAGGATGGTTGAGAAGTCAACAGCATTGTTTAGACTGGAGACTAGCATGTTGTGTCATTTTTAAAGATTCCTTTGGTTCTCTATAATAAAGTTTCTAGCGAACTTGATGTCGGAGAGGATGGCAGAACGAAAATACTAGGTTTGAGAAGAGATAAGTCCAAAACTTGACATTTTGATTGCGACTGAGACAAAAGTGACGTCATTAGAGTAAACATGCTCACTCAAAATCTAGGAAGATGCAGATCCTTGGATAGGCTATAGATGATGTGGACCTAGTCCCAAAGTTCAGTATCCTCAAGGTTTTTGCCCATTAGAACCTCTGCAGCGCTTACAAATCTCGGCGAGTCAAAGACTATTCCAGAATAAATTCCACCGCTTACTACGTGGATTTCTTTGTCAATGACAAAGTTAATAAGGTGGTTGAGCTCATCGATTGATGGTTGTGCCCAAAGGATTGGAAGGATTGGTGATGAGAACCCCTTTAACCTTCAAATTACGTTTCTGGGCTTGTTGATAAGCTTTGTCTAGAGCAAATTGAATAATTTGGAAGCCACTAAAGCTGTTACATAGTATTGGAACGATCTCAACCCCGCTTCACCATTTGAGATCTTGGTTGAACCTAAGAAGGATCCAAAAAATGAACAGTGAGCTACATATTGCATTTTAATTAGCAGATATATTATATGATTAACTAACTAAGAAGAACATCAAATAAACAAGAAGAAAAGTTTACCCTAGGTAGTATGGAGTAGGAAGAAGGAAAGCTCCCCTAGGTTCGAAATGACAAAAGATAAGCATCTTGTTAGCAAAAGTTGCACTGACAATGAGGACCAGATTGTTAGGATCAAAGTTTACTCTGTTTTCTCTGATCTTCACCATAAATTCCACTAATGCCTACATAAAGAAAAATGAAGATTCAATAGCGATGTTGCATCCCTAATTCAAGATTTCAAATGAGTGAGAGAAAGAATGCATGGTGAGTTAAAAATTTACTTTCTTAAAAGTTGGAAGGCCATGATAATCTTGAAATAGCGCAAGTTCTTTGAATACAGACTCTCCATTTCTCTTGAAACTAGCTGCATCTGAGTTGTTCACAAGCAATGATTCAACAACAATGGTCTTGTGGTTTAGTTGCAAAGAATAGGGGATTGGGTGGAAGGAGTGGAGAGAGAGAGAGAGAGGTGGGGATTTTAAGTGGGACTCACCTGTTATTTTTTCCCTTGAAATTACTTAAGTTGAAGGAGCCAGGTTATTTTTATTTTATTAATATTTCATTATTTTATTTATAAATTATTAATAATTCATAATTAAATAAAATAATTATTTTGTTTTTATTCTTGGTTACATGTAAATAGGTGGAAATTTTAAGTGGGACCCACTTGTAACTTTCCAATTTTTTGAATTAAGTAGTGTCACATCAACAAGCCTTATTATTTTATTATTTGTCTAACAGAATGACCAACAACATCTCTAACATCATTTGTATTTGCCTTAAAATGGCCTTTTCACCATAATTTGAGGGCAAAAATGGCCCCTTTGAAGCTTTAGGGTTAAAAGTGGCTTTTTTTTTTGCAAAGTTCAAGGGTTGTGAGAACCAAAAACCTTTATTTCAAGCTATATGCATAATCTTTTCTAGTTAAGTTTCCAAAAGAATGGGCACATGGATCACTGAACTATTGATCCCTAAAAGACATTGAAACAAGCATAATCCCCTGGTGAGCAACATAACCTGTCATATAGCCATGGTTTATTTATGACCATACTACAAAAGCATTTCCTTTTGTTGTCTAGGTAAGAGATAAGAAAAATAAAGAAAAAAATATAGCTAATCTACATGGTTGAAAATCCTTGGTTTTAAAGAGTCTAGAAATGCTTCAAGGATGGATACAAGAAGTTACATATCCATGAGAAATCTATGCATCAGTTGAAATTAAGTCTGAGAAACTTTAGTATTCGAGTTTGGCAATGATTTTCTATAGATTCAACCAAACGATTATGTGCAGTGAGTGAAACAATCAAATCCAGTCTCTCTGTTGTCTTGATATTTTACCATGGAATGCTGATAACATGACATCTTCAACAATTTGCTGGACAGTAACAAAATACTGTATACAGTGATTTATTGCAAAGAATTATCATTTACTTGATGAATTAGGATAAATTAACAAAACAAATGAAGCTGAAACCAACTCACGGATCAAAGGATTTAGAGATGCAAAGCTCATTACCTGACCCAACAATTCCTGCAAACATCTGGATCACATTCACGGCCAGCTGCAAAGCATGGGCACTGTCGGCTTCTGCACTGACTTTTGGCACAGTGGCACCCTCGAAACCGGTTTTTACAGCTCTTTGAGCACCTTTAAATTAGAAGAAACTCTTTGGATGAGTCAAATGCAATGACCTAACATTGTAGTACAACATGTGAAATTAACAGGTAGAAATAATATGTGGTTAGGTCTTGCATTTCACTCGATGTAATGTTTAATCAGTGGAATATTCAAAAACAAAGATGAGCATAAATTACATGAACTAGTGTAATTTCTCTAGGAAACTACCTCTGACCGAAATTAACATGAAACATCCTAAAAATCAAATTTGCATTTCCATAAACAAAATTCATCATTGTCATTCAAGCCTTATCCCAACTATATGGGGTCAGCTACATGAATCCTGTTTCGCCAGTCCATTCTGTTTAAAGCCATATCAATTGGTAAACTATTGGCGCTTAAATCATTTCTTACTACTTCTATCCATGTCCTTTTTGGTCTACCCCTTGCCCTTCTATCCCCTTCAACTTGTAACAAATCATTTCTTCTTACAAGTGTTGTTGATGGTCTTATGACCAAACCATCTTAGTCTACTTTCTCTCATTTTATCACCTATTAGAGCTACTCTTAAGTTCCTAGAAATGACTTCATTTCTGATCCTATCCTTTCTAGTTTTTCCGCTCATCCATCTTAGTATGCACATTTCTACCACACTCATTTTCTAGACATATTGTTTCTTGACTGACCAACACTCTTGATCCATACAACATAGTCGGCCTTACAACTGTTTTATAGAGTTTCCATTTTAATCTAGTGGTATATGCCTTTTACATAATACTCCACATGCACACCACCATTTTTCCCATCCTGCTCTAATTCTCTGGGCAGCAACATCCTCCTCAATCTCTACTTTGTTATGAATTATCAAACCAAGGTAACGATAAAGGTCACATTGAGTTATCTCTTGGTCTCTAATCCTAAGTATAACATGATTTGCACTCCCACTGTTATTAAATTTACATGCCATATATTCTGTTTTAGCCCTACTTACTTTAAAACCCCTTGTTTCTAAGGCATTTGCCCATAAGGCACAGTTTGGAAAGAGTACAAATGCAAATATGTAGAGTGCAAATACATACAAAATACAAGATTTTGCACTCTACATATTTGCATTTGTACTCCTTCCAAACTGAGCCTAAGCTTAATTTTGTATTTAATCCTTCATTAGTTTCATCAATTAACGTGATGTCATTACCAAACAACATGCACCATGGGACCTCCTCCTGAATATGTTTAGTCAATTCATACATGACCAGTGCTTCCATAAACAAAATTGTTAAAAGAAAATCTTGACATACCCACAGTATTTCTCGCAACAAGTTCCTTCTTGAAGACAAGGACACTGCTTTCCACACATAAACTGGCATCCACAAGGTGTATACTGTTTACATAATTGATGCTTTCCATCTGCAATTCTTTTGCGACTTGATGAATGGCCAGCAGACTTCCATGTGTATTTCAGTTTCCGTGCTCTTCCTCTTCTACGAAACAAACGTGATCTTGTTGGCATCTCTTGCTCCTAGTAAAAGTTCATACCAAATTAAGAACAAACCAGGAAAAAAATATGACAAAATCACAAGAAATAGCACGGATAAAGTAAACATATTAAAGGCCCTCTAATCCTGGAAAAGTGAATAATGGTTATTTATCAACCCTACCGGTCTATTTAACAAGTCTTCAGGAAAAAAACTACCTACTAAATTTAGAAAAGAGCTTCAGCAAAACAACTTCATTATTCTAACACAAGCCAAATGTCACAACAAATAGCAGCCACAAAGTTAACATTTTAAAGACCCTCCCAACCCTGCTGATAATAGTTATTTATCAACCCTACTAGTCTATTTAACAAATCTTCAGTAAATTCTCTTTAACCATTTAACTAGACAACTAATTTAAATAAACAAATAACGTGCAGAGAACAGGCAAAATTGAGATGGGAAAATCATTTTTTTTACCAGCACAAGATGATAGAATCATATTGATTCATGTGCATTGCCTGAAGCCAGATTAAGTGTGATATCTTAACATTTCAATAGTGAGAGGAACAATCTCTTTACAAATTTAGGTGCTTATATAGAAAAAAGAAATACAAATAAAAGGAGGGAAATTAGGATTTATATACCTATCACTGAGAATATGAACAGGGTTTACTGTGGAGTTAGCAGACTGTTCAATGAAGGGTATTCCATGGTAACTTCTATCCTATGATTAACTAACAGTAAAATTCAAATTTCCACTACTAATGTTGACTATTTTCAGTTTTTTTTTTTTTACTCCACAAGGTTTGAAGGTTTAAAGACTTGATTATGGCTATGAAGCAACTAGCCTAAACAACTAGGAAAAGTCAAAGATGATACAACTTGATTGAGTCCATTAAAACCTATGTTCTCCTTTTGAATAAGAAGGATGAAATAAAAAAAAAATGAAGACTGAAATTAGTCTCATAATCTTTATTATTCACTTGCACATAACCCTTGAAGGATAACTAGTCATTTAATTGCCTTTTCCAGTTCCTGAAAATAGATATTAAAGGTATACCATTATTATGGTATTTCACTATAAAAAGCAGACAACATACAATGAAGATATTACATGCATGGAACATAGAGAGCCAATCTTTAAGAATATATCATTACTATGATATTAAATTGTTCTGATCTGACAGAGCAAGTAACATATAATCCATATGCAATGACAATGCTATGCATAGAGAACACTGAAACTAATTAAATGAATACTTTAACCTATCTAACTTTGCCAGATCATCAGTTATTTACTTTGTTTATGAGTATCGTCAATTATTTACTTGTAACCTAACAATGAAACATGGCTTTCCTAAATGAAAAAAAAAAAAAAAAAGCAAAAGAAGAAGAAAAGAGATTGTTCCAGCACATACCATATTCTCGTTATCATCTTTATCATTGCTTTCCAAGCATGGACTTGGCAGATCTGCAGATTGGTGTGCCATTGCAGCTCCTTCCTTAAGCATGTAGGTGAATACCTCTATGCAGGTCTTCAAACCAGAGAGTAAATTCCTAGCTATGAGGCAACTGCAAAGCATGATTTGTAGATTAGGCATAAAAGAGATAGATGGGGCTTACACACAAAATTATATGATCAGAAGTCTTGGAGTAGCACAGACAGCCAGTATCATTCTCGAATAAGGAAAAACAATTATCCAGTAAGTCAATACATTTCATTTGCAAGAGACATGTGTTAGAATTTTCAGAACTAGTCTCGAAAATGCATAACTATAATCAACTATATCTAGTACGGTAATGCATAATTATGTTTTTATTCTGTTACTTCCATTGGAGATTGAGTTAGCAGTTTACTACTATGTAGAGATTTTAAAACAGTCGGATATCCAAGTTTCAACTTCTCATGTAAGAGATGCAGTACATTGTATCAGGCCTCCTACATTAGGTAAAATAGTAACAATATATTGAAGTTGTTGTTCCCTTGCCATATGCCTAAAGTAGCTACTGTTTTCGTATTTTGGAATTGCTATATCTTCTTTCTCTTGGTTTTCTAAGGAAACCTAGGGAACTTTACCATGAATTCAGGTCTTGGTTCAAACTCCATAGATGAAAATTTCTAAAACAATACCTTGCAGGGATTTGAATTGTAGTTTCCTAGTATCATTTTAACATAGAAATATACCTGTATAGCCACTTCAGTCCTGTTCTTCAATATATATGTGCATGCCTGTGAGTAGGTGGGATGTCAATCTGGGCATTGCTATCAATTCAGATGCACATAAAAGTTCTCGTTGTACCCATATTTCTTCAAAGCAAAGGTTATGAAAATTTGGTCATCGGGTATCATGTAGTGCACATACTGAAAACTGACACATCTAAACTCTAATTGAAATTGAAATTTTTCATAAATGTTATTTTTTATGATTAATTTTCATGAATTTTCCTTTTTACCTTTTCTTCTTGGTAACTCCACCAATGTGAGCTTATCTTACACTGCCAGTCCCAAGCCCAGATAAAGGAGGAGGGTTGTGTTAGGTTGGCAGATGGCAATAAAATGTTTGCCAAACTCTTATGGTCATGGATGGTGATGATGATAATGATCTTTTCTTCTTGGTCCTTTTGTGGACCTCCATAAAAATTCCCCTCTCATCTTCCTTTAAGTATAGAGTATCTATATCCAACGGGGAGGAGACCACCTAGCATCAAGGAATGCAACAAAAAAAGAAACAAAAAAACAAATACCATTTTCCAACTGACAAGAGACTAGTAAACAGTAGATAGTTTCACAAAAACAATTTCAAGATAGCGGAATAACAAAAGGAAAAACCAATGATTTCTTACCAATCAAAATAACTTAACCTGCCCTAATTTTATGGGCAGCGGCTCTTCAATGTTCAATCTCTCCTTCACCATGAATTATAAAATCAAGGTATCTCTCAGTTGCAAGTTTTAATTGTATCACCATTTCTATTCCTGATATTGCTAAGTTTGCACTACATATATTCCATTTCATCCTATCCATAAAACCTTTTGGTTCAAAAGCACCTGTCCACATGTATAATTTTGGATTTAATCCCACTTATACCAATGTTGTCCATTAGAAAATATGCACCATGGGACCTCCTCATATAAATTTCATTTAAGATTATTCTTGACTAGCATGTCCACTTGGAATATTTGCACCTCATTCACCAATCAATTTTTCTTTTTTACTTTAATGATTCTTCACAAACTCAAGGTTATCACCTTTCCTTGGATCCACAAGTAACAGTTGCTTTTCCCAAAGATCAAAGTACATAATACAATAACTCTAGAGAGCATACCATGTAATTATTTAGTTCTATATTATCAACAAATATGAACATGAAGGATGGAGGGGAAAAAAGAAAAGTGGAATGGATTAGATAAACTTAGAATTCTATACCTGTTTTTCCCAAATATCTCTATTCCCTTCAGGTACAATTCTTTCTCAATAGGTTTCCACTCAGAACCATTTAAAGTTCCGTCTTCATGTATTGCTCTGGAACTGGGAAATTGCTTTGTCAAAGGCCCTTCTACAGCATTATTTGTTTCATGTTCTATGTTCTCCTTATTCTCATCATATGCAACACTGCTAGGTAAAGTAATATTTTTCCAAGTATGCTCAAAAGATTCATTTAAACCACAGTCAGTGCTTGTTTGGGTTTGATTTTCATCAGGAGCTCCAGTAAGTGGATGCACAATATTGGCACTCAAACTGAAATCTGAATTTGGTACATCTGTTGTATTTGAAGATGATATTTTCTTCTGCTTCTTGACAGAAGAACTCTGGAAGTTGCTGGAATCTTGTGTTGACTCTTCTGGTGCTGTATTTCCATGCCTTGAGCGTTTCCCTAAATTTTCATGTGAAGATACTCCTAGAATAGATGTATCATTATCTAAAGCACCAAAAGAAACTTCTGGAGTATTATCATCTTGTGAAGAAACATTAGCAATCCCTTTCCCATCTTTGCATCTTTCATCAGTTCTGATGTCAGTGATATTATCATCAGGGCTAGAACTGGTATTAATCCTTTCTGATAAGTCTCTGGGTCCTTTTACCTGCAAGACAACTAAATTGAGTTAAACATGAGAAGTTACCAATAAAGGAAATATTAAATCAGTAACCAAAAAATTTAAATTTTATATTTCCATCTTGCTTTTCCCTCCACCAGTGTGAGCTTGTCTTGAACCGCTGATCCTAAGCTCGGATAAAGGAGGGTTGTGTCAGGTTGGCAGATGACATAAAACTTTTGCCAAATTTCTATGGTTATGGATCCTGAATTGTCTTTTCTGGTGAAATAGGATTCATGTAGCCAACCCCATATAGTTGGGTTAAGGCTTAGATGGCGATGATGATGATTTCCATTTTCCTTTTCCCACCTTTTCTGGATGAAAGATCCATGAGAATTTACAAGCATTTTTATAAAATGTGGTTCATGTAGATGTAGGACAAGCCCATGATTTCAGGCAGAATATATGATATAGAGGAAGTAAAGTGATAAACTAACCCAAGAATCAGCTCTATGGTTGTCTGAGTGTGGATTGATACCTAAAGGTCTATTATGAGTTAGTACGTAGTAGGGATTCTTTAATTCTTTAAGGAGTATTTCATTCCAGTCACCTTATAAATGTTTCTTTATTTATCAATGCATTCTGCTATTGTGATTTGTGATAGAATATTGGTCTCCAAAGGAGAACAAAATATCACCTAAGATCCTCTAAAATATTTACTAAGATGTTCAAATTGGATATCATATAACAAGAAATGTTTGTGGGGCCAACAATAGAGTTTTGTTTTTCTTTGTCAATTACTGGACCTTCATCATTCTCACCTGGCTTGAAAAAATTCATTCATGAATTTTCTTATGGAGGATAGATCTTTCTAGACAAAATCATTGGTTAGGAAATGAAATTACTTTGTCTATCCAATGAAGGGTACTAATACTCCTTGTGTTTTTTGAACTTGTTGAGCCTTCCAGGTCATCATGAAATGCCAACAATAAATAATCAGTAGATCAAGAGATGAAACCCATTTTTGGATTTTCTAGATTCTTGACATCTTCTGTAGCAATAAAATTCTGACATACAGAGGCATTATCATTGATATTGTAGATGATATTGAGAGTCTCTCCTTCAAAACTCAAGATTGACAACCTTTAGATTGAATATGTATTTGTTCACATGGTTCTGTGAGTGTTTAACTATACTTGCACCCATTAAGAGTGATCATTTCCAGCCCAGCCCAGAAATGTCTAGATCTTGGGCCTGGGCCCACAATATATATTATATATTTTAAAATATATAATATAATATATTTATAATATGAATATATATATATATGTATGTGTGCATGTTTTATTTTATTCTTTTGTGAATATATATATATATATATTTGCAAGTTGACACATGTCCACCAGTTAACTCGTAGAAGAGTGCATAGCTTATTCTCTTTGTTTAATTATTCTTATATAGGTGAATGCAAAATCTTCATTCTCATAACTAGTCAATGTGGGACCTTGAAAGTAGGGGTGATCATGGGTCAGGCCCAGGGCCCCGGGCTGGGTTTAGCACCAATTATAAAGGCTTCAACCTAGGCCCGGACCTGAACCTACACAAGACCGAGCTGGCCTTATGGGTTTCCCGGGTCTAATGAAAGATGATTTAAGGAATCATGGGCCAGGCCAGGAAGAACTTTGGACCCGTGGAATATAATGATAAAAATTTAATTATTTATAAAATTTTAAATTAAATAATATATAATACTTAAGAAATATTGCACAAGTCCAAGCTAGGCTAGACTTCGCTAGGCTTTGGACCTACTGCACAAAAAATAAGGCATGGGCCTTGCTTAATTCCTAGACTTAATTTGGCTTGGCTTACCTATTCTTTTATAGATGAAGGCCTTCATTCCCATACATTGCTCAAGAATGGGAAAAAGCCTTGTCTAGGGGGACAAATCTCAGACTTTTGACTCATGTGTTGACACATGAGTATATATATAATTTGTTATATATAATACATAATATAACACATTATAATGTAAAAACATTATGTATATTATATATTATATTATATTGTGGGCTGGGTCGGCCAGGTTTCCAGGTCAGGCCAAGAATGACCACCCCTGCTTGAAAGAACAAAGCAAGTTGAAATAGTTGGGAATGCAAGATAACATTCAAGGTCCCACATCGACTAATATGAAAAATGAAGGCTTTTCATTTGTCTATATAAGAAAAACAACCACAAGTGTTGGGTGGCCATATTTTTTGATGTCATAGGCCCAAAGCCCAGCTCAGCCTAGGTCTGTACAAACCTAGGCCCACCCCATGGTCAAGCCTAATGCCCAGAATATGAAATTTTACATTTAATTAGATATATATGTTTGGGAAAATTACTTAAACTATCCCTTAGGTTTTTGACAATTACTTAAAGTAGCCCTTTGGTTTCAAAAATTACTAAGTACCCCTATATAATGATGTATAATGAAAAATACTACCCCTCCATTAGGTGTCCATCACATTCCGTTTGCACCTGACTAGACAAGATATCTCTTATGGAGTTATGTGTCATTATTCAATTTATGCATCAACTACATACATCTCATCTAGAAGTCACTGAAAGATTCTTATCCTATCAAAAAGGGTCTCTAGAGTAACTTGTGGAACTTGGGTGTTGGATGCTTCTGAATTCTGATAAACCAACTACGATGGTCATTGCACGTAACATTCATGCACTCCCAAGCAAAGGTTCAAAGTATCGATACACATCAGCCCGTATCAGCCAATACGTATCGTGCCGGTGGCTTCCCGATACGCCCCTACAGGGGTTGTATCAGGTCAGACCATGGTTCAGAGGGTAGCCAGGACTTAAACCGACCCCACTGAACCGGTTTTGAAAAAAATAAATAAAACTTAAAAAAAAGCACCGATACTTTGAACCATGCTCCCAACTAATAATCTTTGTTAAAGACAGACCTAGGAAATATTTGAAGCTAATGTTTGCAGTTTTCTATTTTTGAAGAAGAAAACATTTGGGTCTACCATATGAAATAAAAGGGCAATATAATAAGAAAATTGAGGTCAACCGCAGAAACATTTTGGTCAGCATTTACAATTATACACAACCATCATGAAGTTTGCCATCTCAGTTTTCAAAAACAAAGAAATACCTGAAGATAGCACTGATCACCACAAGGTTTTCCATTTTCTTCATGTTCACCCCAATATGACCGCTTTTCACCCTGAAAGGAGACCTCCTATTAGGACAAATGAAAACAACTACCTACAGATTCCATGTAGGGAAAAGAATCTGCTTACTGGGATGACTAGATTTTGAGAACAACCATGCAGACGACAATCAAATACCTGTGGGATGAAAACCAGAACAGACAATAACTAACAGTGACAGTTAATGCCACAAATTAGACTGCAGAAATAAATCACTCTCTAACAAGTGGACCAACAATTTTCTGTGGCCAAGTACCAGACAGCGGCGGCAGAAAAGGTTATCAAAAGAATCTAAAGCAGCACTAAGGCTCTTCTCCAAAAGTAGACTCCTTTCAAATCCTCCTTGCACAGAATCTTGCATATTTTTGCTTGCTTTCTCATGATATTGCTCCATAAGTATGTTGTATCTTTCCTGCAAATCTCAGATGGTAGTATATATCTATTAGTATAAACAATTGTCGTAAAAAATGAATCAAGTAAATAGATAAATTATGATCTTTAAGTTGAAGTATTGAAGAAACCTCATCCATACTCATGAGGTTGAGGAAAGGAAGTCCCAAGTTTGCCAAATATTATTACCTGGACCTCAGTTGTTGTAGCCTCAATAAATTGGCTCAGAAGATTCAACACTTCCTGGTCTACCCCATGCTCCTGTAAGACGTTCCTGCAAAAGCCATGACAGGAAACAGAAAATGCTTATGACAATAAAAAGGATTCATATTACACAAGCATCTGCTAACAAAAGCTGAAGAATGGAAATGGGCATAAAGAAAAAGGATTAATAACAAGATATGAATTTGGGAGTGACAGAAGCAACAGTTCAATCAATAATAGAATAAACTTAAGCTCCATTTATAACAACAGAACAACATTGTCTTAGAACACACTCAAGTAAACTTCCATATGAGCTCATACTACCTTGTGGACCCAGTAGGTCAGAAGACGGAAGAAAGTTGATTGAGATGGTCTTATCATGTGAATAAAGAGCAATGGCTACACCACTGAGGAGTAATTTGGTGCAATAGGAAGGCCAGAAAATGCCTTAGATTGATGTAGTAAGTCACAAAGATTCTGAAACTTATTTGTTACTGGGATATGCCCTAGATATGTTGGATGGGCAAAGCAGGATTTATGTGGACAAACCCCAAATGCATGAGTCAAAGACTTAGTTGAGTTGAGTTAAACTCAATTTTCTCAAAACATTTCCTGAGCTTAGACATTTCAATGTTTTCTAAAATTTATATCACAATCTAGCTTATTTCTAATGTGGAGCATCATATGAACAGGAAAATGAAAATCCCTTGCCGCTGGTTTAAAAGCCAAATTAGATCAAATCATTAAGTGTTCAAATTACCAATAACTCTAATTTTCAGGCTAACCATTATATTATCACTTTCCAATATAAAAGTTTTTGTCAAGCAAATCACAGCTACCGGTTATACCACTAATCCCTGATCCAGAAGGTTACAATCCAATGGTAGTATTTAGCCTATAAAGACAAGACAACAATAGCTTCTTCCACTCTATAGTCTGTGTCTAAACATCCTTGAACATTTTCTTTTTAATTGTTAAATTAATTACAGCAATGACACCATGCTCAATATTTAGAATAGTTAACTACATTAATGACATAATGCTGCTATCATGGATCTAACGTGCCAATTGGATAGCTAACAATGGACAAATCACTTCAGAAGTCTGCGATCTGACTATGTTTCCAAAACATTGCTTACTATAATGCAAGTCTTTATATTTCAAGCACCTTACTGCCCCAAAGGTTCTGTTCTTCCCCTTAGAGAATATGTGACGCTTCAGATTATGATGACGTGCAACAACAGGACATGTTCATTTAATTTAGACAACGTATCAACTATTACAGGTATAAAGTTATGTTCCTTTAGCATTACAAGGAGCATGTATATGACACTACATGCCATTTAGGTCTGCCAACAGTCTGGGCCAACCCAGCTAACCTGAACCAACCCAATCCTATTACACAGGGCCAGGGTCTGCATGTTGAATTCCAATTATAATAAGGTGAGGATTGGTTTTACCTGTTCCGACCTGATTAAGATCGAAGCTTGATTTTGTTAAATACATATTATAATATATATTAGGATAGCATGTCAAAGATACCCCCAACATTTTATACATATTTTTCATGCCTTACCTGTGAGAACATCATAAAAGATGCCTAAATTCATCATTTTTAGGGCTTACATAAGATTTTATGAGAAGAAAGAACAAGATAATTAGCAGGTTTGCTGCCAAATTACTAAGCTAAAGGCCTGTAAACTATAATTGGGTCTTATTGGGTCAGACCTGATAAGCTCGATTAGGTTCTGAATCTAGTTCTTACAGAACCTATAGGATCTGCATCAGGACAGGATCTGTGTGCTTTCGGGTCAGGATGAGGTCTACCTTGACCCAACCCATTGACAGCTCTAATCATCTAAAGGAAAGAAATATAATAGAATAAAGAACATAAAATCATGCATTCTCAAGCAAAAGGTGAAAGGAAACAAAGATCATCAGCCCTGTCAGCAACAGAAAGGTATTTCTTCTAACAGAAAGTTCGATCTTTAATACTCAAGGATTTTGAGCTTATGCAAAGCAGTTATAGGTTAACTATTAAAGCAGAGTTCACAACTTGAGCCTTGAAATTGTTAGAATTAGTTGACAGGGGAATTATTGCCTTTTCCTTGTTATTTTTTCTCTCTTAGGTCTGCTGTAACTAATATAAGGGCATTGTTGTCATTTCAGCTTTAGTAAAATGTTAATACAAGCTGGGTCGACAGTAAGGAGGGGTGTGTGAGATTTCTCCTTGCTTGCCTTCCCTCTTTTTTTCTCCTTTTTCTTCTCTTTCCCTTCTCTTTCTCTTCCTATCTTCTCTTTCTTCTTTCTATCTTTCTCTTCAACTTTTCTTTTCTTTATTGAAGTTGGAACAGAAGTTAAACAACTTTTCTTTATTGAAGTTAAACAACTATCACCAGGAAAAGAAGGATAATTCCTAGTAGAAAAAGAACAAAACAAGTTCTGTTCCATTTTCATGCACATATGACCAGGTTTCTTGTTGATAATACAATGAACCAAGGATGAAACTGTAGCAAAGTAACATAAGCCACTTAGATCTTACCACAAAATCTGATCTTCACCTTCAGAGAACTCATGTTTCTCTTCCTCTGGTTCAGCAATATCTTCCTCACTATCACTACAGATCAGGGCTTCACTGCCACATGGATCATAGTAAATTTGTCTTCTCCCTAAGACTGATTGATCTTCAGCCATTCTCTGATTTCTGTGCTGTGTGAAGCAAATTTGAGAAAACAAGAAGAAGAAATAAAAAATTTATGGAAAATTAAGAGAAAAGGCAACCTGTCCAAGTAGGTAATCTATTTAGTGCAGAGTATAAATATAACAGTCCAAATAAAAATTGTTATAAAGTGTAGGAGATATGCACAATAGAACTTATAGTCAATGGGTAAAGGAAAAAAAATGCAAAATTCACAATAGATGTGTTATCTGCTAGTGTTTAAAATTTTAAAATTTCAATTACATTGCTCCCCTTTATAAGCTACTTGTTACTTATAAGGATCAATAGATTGCTCATGTCACTCTTATAATATTCATGATACAGCTATTCCTAGATTCTGTCCAATGCCACTAATTAAAATGCAGGAAACACTAGACCAAGAGTGAATGAGCAATCTTGTAATACTCATGATAAGCTATTACAGAACTGTGTCATACTTGTCCAAAAATATCCAAGTAGTATAAGGTGGAATCTTCTCGATTAAAGGAAGCCTGATAGCTGTTGAGGACAAAATTTCTTCATCATTAATGCAGTCCCTTTCTCCTGATCCCTGAGCAGACCCACTAAACTTACAAAGAGCATTCTCAGCTCTAAAAGAAAGCATGTCTTTTGACCCATTGTGCTCCATGAAATAGAAATCCTTCTTCAATGCTGCTGACTGAAGTTGGGAGGTGTGACATTGTAAAGTCTTTCTATTTCTTTCAAGCTTTTCCTACAAAATAAAACAAAAATCAACAAGAATCAATTACTGCTCACATGGAACAGACAGTGCAGCATCAGCTTATATGGTTCCTCTCCCTCCATTCACATTCAAAGTACACACAAAGACTGGCTTCAACACCAAAACAACCAAATTTTGAACCTCTTGGCTAAAGGTTTACATGATTGAGCAATGATAATGCTCAACCTATAAGAAGAACAAATATCGATACCATCTCTAGAAGGGGAACCAATATACATTAAGGTTGATAATACATATAGGAAAACAAGTACATACAACTTTCCATTGTTTTGCCAAAAGATATATATAGAATCCAATAATTGACTTACTCTAATTGAAGCAACTCTGGCGTTTTGAATCTCCTTTTTCAGTTGAGATATTCTGGATAATAACATCCCAAAAGTCTCATTTGTGTGTTCTTCAGATTTCTGTGAAGACATAAGAGATACCATATGATATGAATCCATGCTTAGTTTCCAATTATTTGATCTAGAAATCTAGGCAACTGAGCAAGACTTCGTGATTACAAATGGGTGAAAAGAAAAAACAAGGAATTGCTCTCTCTATAGTAATTCCAGTTAATATCATGCTGCAAGATTAATTTGGAAGGATAGCATGTCCTTTCAATGGCTTGACTACTAAATGCAAAAGTAATAAATTAAACTCCTGCATAATCCATGCCTCTGCTCATTTGATACAAATGTTGACTAGAAGTACAAAACAGTCTGGAGATAACCGATATCTGGCCATTTCACCATTAATTCGTGTAAAAACTATAAACCCTTCGCCCGTTTAAGCTATATATGATCAAGATTTGGAAATAAGTCAGGGCTTATAGGTACTAATATGAGTAGATGTCACATGAATTCCAACGAAATTCTGAATTATTTATTCATTTGATTCTCAAACAACTTCTTAAATAGAGACTTAAAGTCTAAAGGAGTAAAAACCTTCTTATTGAGATTATAGTTAAAACAAATTAATTGTCGATCAACTTGGGGGATTAAAGTATATCGAAAGGAATTGCCCCGCGTAAAATTATAATATAATTCGGATATCATATATAATTGAACAGAAATCATGAACCATCTCTTTACACTTATTTTCCCGATAGCATATGGTGTATCTATATTCTATAATCTAAGAAATCATGCGCACTCAGTTGAAGCAACGGAAAATAATTTCCTTTTTCTTTGTTCAAAATTTAATCGCCCAGTAAAACCGTGACAAGTTTGATTACATGAAACGCTAGTTCTTAACAAATTATTGATCCGGAAAGCCCGTAAGCCAAGAATTTCGATATTCTATTGCAATATTTTCTTCTAAGACACCGAAACAACTAACACTCGTCTTGAAACCATCGACTGAATTCTTACATTGATAACAAATCTCAGCAAAAAAATCAAGGAAACAAGAATCACAATCGCCAGCGTTGCATATTAATAGTATTTGGATTATAGATTCAATCAAACTTCTTTAAGAACTCGATGAATCGAAGGCAAAAAAAAACAGAGACAGAAATGCGCGGAAATAGGAAGAAAGTTTCCGGGAACAAAAGTAAAAATAAAAATAAAAAGAATCAACTGACTTTGATTCTTGATGCAGATTCGGTTGCTTTAGATGCCATGACGAATGCTCCCCTCTGTAGTCCGAACTTCGATCGACAGAGGGAGAGAGAGGAATGGAGAGAGGTGGGCGGAAGGGGAGGGGGAGGGGGAGGGAGGAGAACAGAGAGGTCAGAACTCGTAAAGCGTATAGGAGGAATATAGGGGTGTACTAAAGACAGTCGAGTGGATGCTTCATACTCGTGGCGCACTTTCAGAGGACCAAACTGTCGTGGTCCCACGATACGATCAGGTGACGGTGATGACTGATGACGAATTGACGATGGTTGGGTTTGGGTCATGAGAAACGATGGGTCACCCGACACCCGCGGGTGAAGAATTCGGATTTCGGATTTCATCCTCACTGCGACGTGGTTTTACCGTTTTAGGCTTGGATAATCGGATTAAAACCGTAAATCACAACCTTTGATGTATTGCAGTGGCCCCACCCTGACGTCACTGATTTAGGGTGGGGCCACTGATCTACATCGGAGCCTATGATCACTCACCGTTATGAGAGACAAATGCTCACAAACGCAAACCTACCCCGATTCATACGAGTACGAATTTGTTACCAATAAAACGCTCCCAACACTATTCTAATAAGCCACTACAGCCGTACATTGAGAACTTTCTTGGGAGATGTTCCCGATGTATGATACTTAATGGTTTGTTGGGCTTCATGTGATTACAAAATGGGAGTTCGGATCTCAGTTTTATGTATGCCGAGGTGTACTTCCAATTAAAATATCTTGCATTACACTAGGCCAAGGTTTAAAATTTTATCAGTTCGTATCGTCTGATACATTGCGGTTGAAGATCCGATACACGGAATATATCGAATCTGTATGTTTCGTGTATTATCGTTAGTATCGGTCCGAGACGAGCCTGATTTCGGGTATGTATGGGCAACTTGACTACTAAAAATCGCAAATAGAGGGCAAATGGATTTGAACCCTAGTCATTTATTTGTAAGGGCAAGAAGTCCACCACTATGGCACACTACAAGTGTTTGTCATATAAATTTGTATTTTAATTCTTAATTAAATTCGTTTGTTAGTGGATGATTATCAACAAAAGTTAAAATTCATCATTAAAAAATATAATAAATATCAATGATTAGAGGACCGGGCTAGACATCAACACAAAAAAGGGAGAGGTTCATAGGTTAGAGGTTTAACCGAGGTCAAATTGTGATGACGTAATATATTATATATTATATATATTAATATATAATATATAATATATATTATTATACATATATATAATATTAATATATAAAAATGTATATTATATATATTGGATTATAATATTATATATATAATATATTGAGGTGACCTTGGTTTCCGGAACAATATATGATTATAATATATATATATATATATATATATATATATATATATATATATATATATTATACAATATTATAAATCATATATTGGATTCTAATATATTCAAATTATATAATTGTATTCTTTTATAATAAATATTTTATTTTAATTTCAATTTTTTATAAGACACCTGTAAACAAAAGGTCACTGCAATAGGACATCTAAGCAAAAAATTATGGCCTTTAGAATTTTGCATTAATGTACTAAAACAATTTAAAAAATCAGTTGTTTTTCTAAAACTATGACTGCTTCACTAGTTTTTGAGTTTGACTAGTCAGGTCAACACTTTTGGGAAATTTTTAACCTAATCTAGTCATGGTCCAACCGGTCCAATATGCCAATCAGTCCTATTTTCTAAAAAAGGTAAATATTAATACAAATTATATTAATTTTTTAAATACTATGGTATGTATCTATATAGAAACATTTTAATTCTTTTATCATTTTTCAACGGTTTCCAATTATGTTTCAATATTTCACACTTTGTATAAATCACTGAAATATGGATTTTTATGTTTTAATAGTTTATTTATAGTGATATAAAACTCATATTTATTGTAATTAACATAAGT
The DNA here is from genome assembly GCF_000365185.1 of Nelumbo nucifera. The sequence goes on along the minus strand of NW_010729096.1, from coordinate 1,221,218 downwards.
TTTTAAGATTTATATGAGTTTCTTAGTGTATTTATGTGTATCTTAATTTTTCGTCTGTATCCATGCGTATCTTAAACGAATCTCAATACGTTTCTTAAAATTATCTCTACAATACACATTACGTTTCCAATACTTTAAACCTTGCACTAGGCATGATACTCCTACTCACATGTGCGAGCTCTACTAAATGACTATTGTTTTCCTGTGATATTTTCTAAACTTTAAAAAATAAAGTGAAAATTAGTTCGAGAGAAAAACAGAGGAGCAACATAGGAAATAAAAGGTTGCAGATGAAATCCTGGACGCCATTATGATTGGAGATTAAACATAGGGGAAAGCCATTGTTCCATGGTACCATCGTGGGCACTAATTAGTTTTTAGCGACTCGGACTTCGTTTTTTACAATGTTTTCAAAATCGGATTGGATCGCTTCACCCTAAAACCGGGAACTGGTCAACGAACTATTAATCCAGACAGTCGAACCATCAAACCATCGACCTGGACAATGATTTTTTGCCATTTTTTATTTTTTTAAATTTTTAATTTTTTTATCAGAGCAAGCCATCCATTCTGTCCAAACGGTCGAACCATTTGACTTGAGAATCAAACCCATAATGGTTCCTTATCTGGTCTAAAAAAGTCTTGATTTGTTTTAGTAATGGGTTCGACTATGATATGAAAAATATATGATGTCTGAAAAACTTATGACCAGTCAACTGGAATCATAAACGTAGTAGCCAATCAAGTGTTATTTATCAAAATTCATGGATGGATTTTGACTGAACAACTAAAAAAAATTACTTTCTTTCAAATTTTTTGGACCCTTGGTGCATCACACGACATTTGCACAAACTTGGTGGTAGTGACTAGTGAGTTGATTTTACTACCAGTTCTTGACGGGTCCAGGTCATTGGACCTAATGGAGTTAGATAAAGCCTGTTGAAAAGTTGGATGAAACTATGAAAGGGAAGATCCAGATCATTGCTGAACTAGAGGAAGGTAGTATTCAAATACAGATTATCTTCCAGCAACAGAAAATACACAAGCAGATGATCAACCGGTTGATTGAGAGGTATAATGTTAGAATGCAATAATTTCTGTGAAGGATTATGATGGGATTGACTTAGAATCCATTGTAATGGAGTTCATATTTTGAACTGATGTGCTAAGAGATTTTTTTTAACTGTTTTTTTTAATTTATTTATTTCTAAGCTCTCTGTTTTGGTAAGTGACCCTTAGGGGGCCTTGTTTTGGGGATTTATTTTTATTTATTTTTTTTTTGGGGGGGGTTTCAAATTTATGTAGGGGCCACGAAAAGCTTATTTTCCTCAGTGTCATTTACCCAAATGTGATACTTATCTCCCTGGTTGGTAATTTAGGGCCTGTTTGGTGCGTCTTTTTATGCGGTCTTTCGGCTGTTTACAAGTTGGAAGACCGAAAATTGGTCTGTTCTCGTTTGGCACGTGGAAGATCTAGCCACTAAAAGACGGGGCACCGAAAAGACGTGAGAAGCCCATTTTGAGCTGATTTTGGGAAGCTCCAAATGAAGTTTCTCGCATCTTTCGTGTTTTAATCTCGCGCGGAAAGACCCGAAACGACGCGTGCCCGCCAAATGGTCTTCGAGCTACCCAGGTCTTATGTCAAAAGCTCAATGTGTCTTTTGACTGTCAGAGCTACGAGAAGGTCTTCTCAAAAAGACTTGCCAAACGGGCCCTTAGTTTTCCCATCTTAAGGAAAGCTGTCAACACTTTGATGGGACAAAAATACCCCTTTTGATAATAGAATTTTTATGGATAAAATAGTCATTATTCTATTTACCCAAAAAATAAAAGAACATAGATAAATGCACTTACCCAGATAATTAACTTATCTTGGAAAGAATACAAATATAAACAATGCAAAAACTTATATTTTGTATTATTTTACATATTTTGCACTCTACATATCTATATCTGTATTTCTTCCAAACTGAGCTTTATTACTTGTAATGGAGGTAGGGAATTCATACCAGAATCTGCAGGTTTGGATACAAGGAGATTGCTTGATGGTGATTTCGCATATGAAAGGAAGCGCAGATGGAACAGCTTATAGATGGAGACAATTACTTCTTGATGCCATAGATTTTCTTCAGTCCCATGGTGTTATGGGATTTTCCCTTTTGACTAGGAATTTAAATGTTTTGGCTAATATTGTTGCTACAGGGTGCCTTGGAACAAATTGGTATGGAGATTGGGTTGGATGATGTCAATCATGCATCAAATACATTTTAATTAATTAAATTTATTTTTTGATGGTGGTTAAATTGGTAAATTTTTTCACTCATTATTGCAGGGACTTGGAATCAAATTTCGTGTTGTCACTGGAATTTGCGGGTTTATAGGTATGAACCGGATACTCCTATTGTATCCATAAATAAGAGGAATAGAAAAAAAAAAAAAAACTTTCATTAAATCTAGCCCATTTAAATAATCTCAATTATACAAGTATTACATGAAAATCTCTAAATATGAGAAAATCTATGATTCATTTAAGATATGATAAAAGCTTTGACCAATTAAAACTCCCCCATGAATTTTAATAAATACCACCTCCTGATTGCATACCACATTTATGAAACCGGGTCGATCAGTCACAAGTTTTTCGGATATCATGTCTTTAGTCGAACCAAAAAGAAATAGAGGCCAAGCAGTATAACATGTTAAAGTTAAACCTACGATTTTGGATTTTGGACCATCAGAAAAGGCCTCCTCAAATCAGTCAATGAATCTCAGCCATCCAAGTAGTGTATCAAAATTTCACCCGGCCCATCCAAAGATGTATCAAACCAATCCAAAGATTGAAGCCATCAAAAGGGGTTTCTTAATATGTTAGTGAATCAGTCTTGATCATTCAAGTAATATACAAGATTTTAACAAATCAAGGCCATCCAAATAATGTACCAACTCAATGCAAGAATCCAATCCGTTAAAGCATTCTTTTAGGGTAGTGGATTAACATCATCCATCTAAGTGATGTACCGATATTTTAGCCATAATCTAAAAAAAAAAAACTAAGTTGATATATCATTTGGATGTTTTATATTTATTATACTTTATGTTGTTTTTTTACATCAATTACTTAACCTTATTAATAAAATGTATTGAATGTCTAACATCAGCTTTGATATTATTTGTACTTTGTACATACTTGGATTGTCATTTGGAAAGGGTGTAAATGCAATAATATCATGGTTTTCAAAACCGGACCGGACCAGACAGTTGGACTCAGGTGATTGGTTCCTGCTTTTTCCCTAAAATCGGGATTTTCTCAAAAAAATGTTGATTTTGATCAATAAATCATTGACCTGAATGGTTAACCGTTCGAACCATTTAAACGGTTTTGACCGTTTTTTCACCTTATTTTTATTTTTTAATTTTTGTCAGAATAGGCTGACCGTTTGAACCCGATAACCGGACCCTGACCGATTCAATTTTAAAAACCATGAATAATACACGCTACAAATCATGACACCTCTGGTTTAGGTGCATGCAAAATGGGAAGAATGAAGAAGAGAACTGGGAGAGTGGGAGTGAGAGAGAGAGAGAGAGAGAGAG
>NW_010729096.1:1192514-1217579 GCF_000365185.1 Nelumbo nucifera | reverse complement strand
TGTCAGACAAGCTATTGTGGAAGTAGGAGGGATCACCGGTGTCAAAGGTCATCGGTGATTCGGTCGGAGGGCGGAGCGCCAAAGGCTGTTGGTCCTTTGGAGAAGAACGAAGAAGAGAACTCAGAACTGGGACTGGGAGAGTGGGAGTCTGAGAGAGAGAGAGAAGGAAAGAAAGGGAAAGGGAAGGGCACGGGTGTCAGTCTATCAGACAGGCTATTTTCCAGTCTGCCAGATTGGCGCGGGTGTCAAATTGTCAGATTGGCGAACTGAAAAGTCTCAGTTCATATTAGATTTAAAAAAAAAAACATAATATATATATCGGTCGGTTCAATTAATCGCCATTTTTTTAAATGGTTAACTAAAATTGAATCAAAACTATCGATTTTTTAAAAACATCGAACCGAAACTGAACCAACCAATAACCAAATTGGTCGGTTCAGTTTCAGTTAGTTTTTTCTCAGCTTTTTTTTTTTCTCAACCCTTATTTTATCTACATGCCATCAAAACACATTCCATTTTCATGGCTTAGATTAGTTGAAACTTTTGTACATCACTTGGATTTTCAAGATGAGCCGATTGGTTTTGAGGCACTACTTCAATAGTTTAGTTCTTTGCTCCATGATTTTTAATATATCTGACAATAGATATTATGATATGGTTTTCCAACCATCATAAACCTAAAACGGTCGAATAGCTTAGACAATTGGTTCGGTTTCACCCCCTAATCTCTCCTTTGCCAAAAAACTTTTGATTTGGTCAGCAATACACTGACCCATTGTTGATTTATTTGACTCAAACAATCAATCATTATTATCTTAATTAATTTTTAAATTGCAACAGACCGTCTGTTCAATTTAGAAGAAATACAAATGCAAATATAGAGTGTAAAAGTTTATATTTTATATTACTTTGTATGTATTCGTATAGTACATATGTACTCTTTTCAAAGAGATAAAAATTTACGGGGTAAAAAATAGTTTCGGCGGTACGTGGAATTTACCCGAAAAAAGAAAGAAGGGTTCGACTATGATATGACTACGAGATAACCAATGGGAACAAAATATGACTATGCAGAAGCCAATAGATGCATGACACGTTTGATATCGTTGAAAAGCCGATACACCGTCTGAATCATGGCCGTCAAATCTCCATCAGAATAGAAACGTGGCAAACGAAAAAAGAAACACGTCTATTGATCAATATATTTGGTCAGCACCTCCCTATAAAGGAGGACCTTTGCTCCCCGAGTCCCTCTGTTACAGGCTTTATCGCCGACGTCCGTCGTCCTCACTTCCGTCGTCCTCCCTTCCACGGCCAAATCGAAGGGTGTGTTCTATCTTACGCCATGGCGGAAGAGAAGTACAACCTGAAGAACCCAGCGGTGAAGAGGATCCTTCAGGAGGTGAAGGAGATGCAAGCAAACCCTTCCGATGATTTCATGAGCCTTCCTCTCGAGGTAACACCCTTCCAGACAGAACTTCTGCGATCCCCAGATCTCCTCCCCCGATCTGATAGGATTTCAAATTAATATCTCTGTTTATTATCCTTTTTCTTTTGTTTTTCGATTGGAAAAACTAATTTTGATTTTTGATGTTTCTATGTAACCGATTACAGGGATGTTTTTCCTTGTGGAACATTTCGAATTTTTTTTCCCTTTTTAACTAATTTTGGGAATGGTTCCTCTCTTGAGGCCGATGAGGTATGTTTTGAAAGTAAAGTGAGGTTCCGATTTTGGTTGGGAGCGTGATCAGAGTTTCATCCTTTGTTTTTGTCGTCTCTGGGGTTTCTTTTAAAAAATTTGTCACCGTCCCTTGACACAATCCAACTACAACGATTTTCATTTTTTTTCCGGTTAATTTGAGTTTTTACCTGAATTTAGGAGGCTCGACCATACGGTCCATACCATTAGGGAATTTGGGATTCGTATGGGTAACTAGGGATCTGATATTATAATCGGAATTTGAATTCCAAAGGAAAAAAAAGAGAGATGTAGCGTTGCAAGATATTGAATTGTCAATTTGTTTTTCTTATTGCAACTCCTGGTGGTTTTCAAAATCAGCTAATTTTGATATTATGTTGCCAGGAAAATATATTTGAGTGGCAATTCGCGATCAGAGGTCCCCGTGACACAGAGTTCGAGGGAGGAATCTATCACGGACGGATCCAATTGCCAGCAGAATATCCATTCCAACCTCCTGCATTTATGCTGTTAACTGTAATGACCCAACTCTCCACATGAAACTATTTAGGTTGATTCATCATCCAATAGTAGTAATAGAATTTACATGGGGTGTATTAGTCAACTTATTTGCATCCTATTTAATAATTTTTCATCAGATGATGTAACTTTTGAGTATTCTGTTTCCCTTTTCAGCCTAATGGTCGTTTTGAAACACAGACGAAGATTTGTCTAAGCATATCCAACCATCATCCGGAGCATTGGCAGCCATCTTGGAGCGGTAAATCACTCTCCTTTTTGAAACATTGTTATGGATGTATTTTAAAGAGTGGTGATTCTTTAGTAGCTCGCACACTGGAGCTGGATAAACCATATCTCTATCACTCATAAGCCTCAAAATTGAGTCACCAAGAAATTTGTTAGCTTTTAGTGATAATAGATGGCGTTTGGAATAGCACCCATTATATTTCTCATATAAAGTAGCATTGGAGCACCAAAAGTTCATAGTCTGGTTCATTAAATCCTCGGTTTACTGACTATACGAGCATGGTGCTATAGAGATTTCTTCATGGTCATCCTGCTGTTGTTTGAAGCTTTTGCCAAATGGCTAAGGTGACAGAGGACATCCACCAGAGTGATAACATCCTTTAGAAATGTGAGGGGTTGAAATTCTCAAACTGTTAAATGGTTTGGTCATGTGCATAGAAGATCATTTACAGCATCTGTTAGAAAAAGTGATCTGTTAGAAAAAGTGATCATTTAAGTGCCTAGAATTTAATGACAGATATTACACTGAGCAGAAATGAATGGTGTAATGTAGAAGACACTATATGGTTGGGACAAGGCTTAGATGAGGATGAGGATGATGATGAGAAAATTTCAAACTTCTAGATACTGGATCCATGAATGTTGTTTGGTTATTAAGCTTGCAATTGCCGCAGAAAAAGCACTTGCATTTTCATTATATTTATGTAGTATTCCTCAAATAGTGTTCATAAATCACATAAACATATAAGGCTATAAGCATTGATTGCATCTAAATTCTTGTCATGTGGTTAATATTCCACCGTTGTTTGCAGTGAGAACTGCTTTGGTAGCATTGATTGCATTCATGCCCACCAACCCAGATGGTGCACTGGGCTCATTGGATTACAAGAAGGAAGAAAGACGTGCATTAGCCATCAAATCTCGTGAAGCAGTCCCCAGATTTGGAACTCCAGAACGTCAGAAATTGATTGATGAGGTCAATTGATTACAAAACTTGGAATTTCCATGTATGAACATGTTGCTTGGTTTCTAATGCCCTCCCCCACTTACAAAGCTTTTTGACGGTGCAGATTCACCAGTGTATGTTAAGCAAGGCACCACCAATTCCGCAATTAAATGCCCCGCAGGCCTCGAATGAAGAAGAATCAACCGAGAAAGAAGCAGAGGCAGAGGTTAGCCCGCAAAATTCTGGTGCGGTAGCTGCAGCCGAGGGGGGTCATCCAAACCCAGAAGGTGATGATAGGATTGTGGAAGATGTGCGAGAGGTCCGAGTGAATGCTAATGCTGGCCCATTGAGAGTCAGCTTCAGCGCAGGTTTGAGGGTGTCAAGACGGATGCCTGCTGTTGACCCCAATGAGCAGCAGCAGTTGCAGAGGCAGGAAGTAAGAGTGCGGAAGCCCACTGATGATCGTATCTTTACGTGGGCTGCCATTGGCCTCACCATTGCTTTAGTGTTCCTTTTACTGAAGAAAATTTCCAGATCCAGCGGATACAGTGCTGGTTACGTGGAGAGATTGTAGATAGCAGAGACCTGGGGCGATGCAGACTGCAGAGGTGGAGCTATAACATTTTCTCGGCGAATTCCTATTTAGAGGGTTAAATAGAGAAAATGTATCCAAAATGCATGACATGTATTATATATCTCGTATGCTTATGCTTTCTCAAGTTTACATGTTAATAATATACATTGCAACTCGTTTCGCTACTGAGTTTGCGTTGGTGCAAACTGCAGAGGATAATTATCCTCCCTGTGTAAAAAAAAAAAAATCTCTCTTTAGTCTTAAGAAAAATGGTGCCAGTTGAATTTCAACATCACTGTTGAATACCTGTCTTTGTTAAGATCGATATATAATTGCCCAATGCACTTATTTACAGGTAATACTTTGAACATGAAAAAATATATATTATCCATATGGATCCACCCCCTTTTCATCTATTATGATCATGTTCAGGCTAAATTGAGGAGTGTTTAAAAGTAAGTGCTCTTACTTGATTAAGTGCTTATTTTGGGCCGGAGAACATCAACAAGCGATTTATTTGTTTATTTTTTAAAATAAGTACTTATTTTAAGTTAAAGATTTGGAGTTATTTTTAAGTGCTTATTTTCTTTGTAGCCTGTCTTGGCCCATCATGTATCATGTCATTTTGAAAGTATCTATACTATCTATAGAATAAGCATTTATTTTTAAGTGGATATTCAATAAACACTTATTTTTCAAATAAGCGCTCCCAGATACCTTTATATCTACAAAAAATTTATATTGCATGTTTGCAGTTTAAATTCTGTGACACAGACATTAGAGTAATTTTTAGTGTATTTAATTAATAAATATAATATTTTGATCAATTTTAGTTCAATTAATAAAGGCCATTCAATATCATTGTAGAATCTGATTATCTGATCTATTATACATTTGGGTTTGCAGCTATGTAGATTAGACATTTAGACCTTGTCAGCATCTTCATCCCCAGGACAGTGATCAGTACCCCTTTCATCAGGATACTGATCTGAAAATAAATAGTCCTTGACCAGTGAATTATAGTTTTCCTACAATAATCATAAAGAAAATTATCTTGTTTGGAAAGAGACTGGAACTACTAAGCACGTTAAATGGGCACTTGATAAATATTTTGACAACTGTCAAAAGTGGGTATTAATCTTTTTTAAGGATAGACCGGAGGTATTTTAAAGGACAGGTGTCGAAAAAAATTCGAAGTGTTCATTGCCAGGGGACCCAGGGGAACCATGACCCCCCATGGTCAGAAATAGACCTGTTCACGGGTCAGGCTTCGGACCTGACTTACATTGTGTTGGGCTCGGGCTTCAGGCCAGACCCATTCAAATTTTGGCAAAAGCCAAGCGTGAACTCAGCCTATGAACAGATCTACCCAGAAATCCCCACCATTAATACCATTTTTTCATGTAAATTCCTCCCTCCCCACCCCCCTAATTCGCTTTAGGTTTTGGCCCCCCCAATGAAAATTTACTGGCTCGGCCCCTGTGTCGTGCCTACATGATCCGAACTGCTCTTATGAACAACCGTCCAAACTTGATGGTTGCAGGTTTCGTTGGATTGAGCATCAAGGCAACAACTGCCAAAGTTGCGGACTTGCTTATGAGGATGAATTGGCCTGTGAAGCAGTAATAGAAACAAGAAATTGAAGAAATAGCAGGGTTGGTGTGTAGGAAAAGGGAGAAGAAGATGGTAGTAGGATTGGGGGTGAAGTTTAAGTATATATTGTGCAGTGGGAAGCTAAGACTACTTGATCATGGGAAAAATGAAAGAGAATGAGGTCTTAAGAAGGTATTATGCATTTACTGCAACGTGTATGTCTAATATCTCGTACAGAATTATGTTCCATGTGAAATCTCACTATATCATCATGTCAACTTCTTTTGAGTCTTTTGAACAAGTTTGAGAAGAGTGCAATTTGCAAATACAAGTATGTGTAAGCTAGGTTGTGAGACGATTTCTCCTCCTCCTCCTCCTTTCCCTCTTTTCTGCTTTCTTTCCTTCTGCTTGGTTGTTAACATTTTCATCGTGGACAGATTTTGGCCACAGAATCCAGAGATTTGCACTTAATTTGCACTACTTCAGTTCAACTAATTTTGATTCATATTTCATGATTCATCTTTCAAGTCATGACCGTGAAACTCGATGAATTTGATTGATACTTTTGTCATACATACTAGTGGAATATGGTTGGTTTTCTAACTCATTAATGAATTTGATTGATTCTTTTATTTGGCTAAAATTTCATTATTCATCCCCATGTCAAGAACAAATATTGCAGAGTATGTGACCGAAACAAGTATTATCCTATTTTGCGGGCATATAACGTTTATTATTTACAATGTTTCAAAAACCGATCCAGAATTAAAATCTTTTTGGCTATCGGTTTTCAGTTAAGCAATTCAACCATCCAATCCGAACAGATGATTCATTATAATTTAAAAAATACAAAAATAATTAAAATAAAAAACAGTCAAAACCGTTTTTCGGATCGATAATTTAAGCACCCAGATCAATGGGTCGATGATCAAGTCAATGGTTCTTGACAAAGAAATGGTTCAAGGGAAAGGATGGCAATTTCCCCCGTAAAACTGGGGGCTCGCCCTGCCCCAAATGGGGTGGGTTTTCCCCGACTTTAAACAAGGACGAGGCGGGGACGGGGAAAATAATTTTTCCCTGAACTGGGTATGGGACGGGGGCGGGTTTTGTATATAATTCCCCGAATCCACCCCAAATCCGAAGGTAAATTAGTAAAATATATCTAGGTTTAATATTGATATTTAAAATATCTCTAAATTTTTCCTAAAATTTTAAAATCCTAAGATACCATAATTTTATTTTTGAATTATCTATAAAAAGGTATTATAATTCAATTCTAAATACCCCAAAATTCTTATGTCTATGTATAAATTGTCCATAAAATAGATATTTTTTAAGTAATTGCTTTCGAACAGAAAAACTCAGGAATTCTCCATCCTCGATGGGGAATGAATGCCTCACCACCGGGGATAAGGCGGATACAGGGCAAGTATCGTGACTTTGGGGCAGAGACAGGGAGCAGGCCTGAACAGTTTTCTTGTCAAAGAGGACTAAGGCCGTAGCCCAGCGAAGAGAAGATAATTATTAGTATTTATTTATTATACACAGGACAGGAATCAAATGGACTTACAGAAATGAGAAATCCAATGTAATTAATGGTTAGTTAAGAATTCTCTTCTGAACTTAAAAATGAGTGATGGATTTAATAAGCATTCAATTATTTGTCACATTTCTGCTCTTATTTTGGGTGGTGAAGCATTTATTAATCCTAGTGTAATAGTGCTCCACCATCTCTCAGTCTTTCTCTGTGAATAGTGAACATTCTATTGAGCTGTGGGAGTGGAGGCATTAACATCTCATTAACTTGCTTCATGATCAGTGCATGCCCCACGCCCATATGCTCATCAGTCATCAATCGCCCATCAATGAGCTGGACCCCCACCACCTTCATCTCTTACCAATAATAATTCGCATCCTCTTAAATGCACACTTGCACACTACTTGGTGCTAATTGCCCTCTCTCCAACATGGTAACTCTCTAACTTCCATCCATCCAACTGGTAATAACTTTTTTTTTGCCACTTGGCTTTGTTTAAAAAAATTCTCGCACCCACTTGGCTCCCTCCAACATGCTGCTTAGTGCTTATTTGTCCATCACAGAGGAGTTGTTTGGTTCCATTGCTATTTATTTAATAATATTTTATATTTTATTTATTTTAAAAAATAAATTTTTATGTTTTTTTTGACAACTAGGCACATTAGACACCATCAAGCGTCACATAATCTCAATAGTGAAAAAATGCCTGGATGTGGGGGAAACATTTAGATGGTGTTTGGTATGGCTTATGTTTCTTTGATAAACGGTGCTGGTTCATTGCCATATAGGTGTTTGTACTAAAATGTTATTTGGTAAGTCTGTTAATAAATGTTTATTTCGATTTACGTGCAAGTCAACCGTTGGGAGAAGTTTCATTTTAACATTTCCCCCGACACCAAGGTGTTTATTTATTGTTCCACTTATGTGGTGACGAATGGTGCCTAGCTGTCAACAAACAATAGAAAAACTTACCAACCACTTTTCTTTGGTTTCAAAGACAAATCAAGTACAAACGTTTTTTAAACAAATAGAAGCCATACCACATATCCTCTAAAATGAAGCTTTCTCCTAACAAATGGCTCTCACACAAATCAAGACAAATGTTTATTTAATTAGCGATTTCACCTAATAACATTTCAGGAGAAACACATGTGATACTGAATTAGCATCGTTTTTCAAATAAATGACAATAGAACCAAATACCATCTAAGATGCTCATAGGATGTAAGCATTCATCATTTAAGAAAGATGAAGATGAGTTTGGATTGGCTCCCTATAGAGTGCATCTACACATGCCCCATAACATATCTCGATGTGCACCAGAAACATTTACAGTACTTGTCATGGGAGATATTCCCAATGCACAATTGGGATATTCTATGTGGCTTGTGTAGGGCATACTCAGTAGGGAGCCGATGCGAATTCGGTGGAGATTTGTCATTTGATATGATCCATTAACATCTCTCTTTCATCCTACTTTGTCTCATTTTTCTAAACCTTCATCACTCCATAATCCATCTTCTTAAGAACACTCCCGTGCTAAAAAAAAGAATAAATTGCATATTAATATCGTGTACTTTGGGGCTAGTCTCACTTTAGTACTCGAGCTTCAAAATGTTCCATTGTAATACTTGAACTCTAAAAAGCTGTCAATTTAATTTTCAAATGGAATGTGAAAGGGCATAAATATCCTTTGAATTTTGAATAGGTGAGAGGAACATAATTTTGAAATGGACAAAACAGCCTTGTTTAAATCCTTTGTTCACTTTATGCCCTAACCTTTTTGTCGAAGAACCAGTTTATCCCACCTGAGAACTATACGAAGAAGATGATGTCATTTTCTCGGAGAAGAGGGATTTAAATCGCCATCATTGTAATCCTTTCTTCAATTATTAAATTTATAATAAAGGGGGTTTTAGACCGCCATTGTTGCTATAGAAGACGAGTAATTCTTGATCTCACCAAGGTAAAAAGGTCTCAAAAACCTTAAAAAGGATAGATACTAAACCAACGGTTTTTGAGGAGTTGAATCTTCTGCTAACAAAATAAGTTCCAACCCTCAACTAATAACACAACACACCCCATCATAAGATTGGGACCCGCCATGTATGAAATGTGCGGTGTGAGATCATGTTGATAGAAGGTTAGAACGTATTTTGTTGATAGGTGATCTGTACTCGTTTTTGAGAATTCAGATACTCTAGTGGGACATTTTGAAGTTTAGGGACTAAAATAAAATTAACTCCAAAATATAGGGTACTAATATGCAATTTAATAAAAAAGTTCTCTTTATATTGATTATTTTTTAATTTTTATATTTTGATTATTCACAAGTCTCTTGTACACCTGTGCAGATATACGAGCTCTCCGGCCACTATAAAAATAATAATAACAAGGAAAGAGATGGGAAGAAAGGCTTTGCCTTCGAAGCCCCGAAATAATGACTTTTGGATCCAACATCCGTGCATTTTGCACAAAACGGCAAAATAAACACCAGTTTAGGTGTTTTTGGGGTTGGGTTTCAGGTTTCTAGTCCGGTCCGAGTAGGGAGGTCCGCTCCCCTCCTATCCAGTATCCAGATTCCAGTTTCCACCCAAAAAAGAAATTAGTTAAATAAATGATGATATATGATAGTCACCCTATTCCTACCTCAGCTCAAACTCATGGTGCAATGGTGCTCCAGCTCCACCATGAACATCATTGATTCAACTAACACGCTGACGCTACCAACTATATTTGCTTGCATCAGCACACTGGACCCACATCTCTATTCAGACGGCCAGGATCGTCTGATCTGTGCTGGTCATGATTGAGTTCTTCAATTGAATCATCAGAGAGAGAGAGAGAGAGAGTACGTTGATTATTTGTAAGTTGAAACTACGGTTGTTTTTTTGATAGGCTATAGCTTTTGTGTTAAATGAGATTGAAAAAGAAGAGAAAGCAACTTGGGCTTTGTCATCTCTTGTCTCCCCTCTCTCTCTCTCTCTCTTGATTAATTAATTGGAACTCTGCTTTGATTCCATTTCTTTATCACCTTCTCTGTAACTCCCATCTCTATCTTTTCGCCATCTCCCTCTCTGTTTGATAATCAGATTTTTTTATACTTCAAGCCAGAAGCAAAGAAGAAATAAAATAAGATCCATGGGAGAAGAGACTGCTGTAAACAAGTTACAGGAACAAGGACAAGAAGAAGAAGAAAAAGAAAGCCAGAAGAGATCTACAATAGATACTGCTTCTTCTTATGCAAAAGCAAATTCCAAGCCTTCAAAAGACAAGAAAATAGAAAACCAAGCATCCAAAAGAAGGTGGGTGTGTTTTCTTTTCTTTTCTTTTCTTTTTTAACTTGGCAAGTGGCTCACCAATGTTCTTTTAGTTTCAAAATTTTTTGCTTGGGTTTGCTTTTGGAAGATACTGTAAGGCTGAATTTCTTCCATTTCTTTCTTGCCAAGTGATCCAGTAGAATTTATGCATGTCTTTTGTAATCATGATAGGAAGGTGGTTCAGAAGACTGTGGTCACAGTGAGAATAGAAGCAAATTCTGACAGACAGAAAAGTGAAGGGCCACCTTCTGATTTTTGGTGCTGGAGGAAATATGGACAGAAACCCATCAAAGGATCTCCTTACCCAAGGTATGTCTCCTTTTGCTTTCTTTTTCCCTCTTCCTTCTTAAGATGTCATGATTTCTCATGCAAACTCTCTTACAATTGTCTATCAACTTCTTTCTCATCTTCTCCTTCTAAACTTCATTTTAGGGAAAAACATTAAAAATACAAGCTTTGGTTTTTAGTTTTTGATTTTCTCCTGGTGATGCCTTAATCCCAAATCATGGTAGACATACTTTATATGGGTTTTAGGATCTTTTTTTTTTCTGCTTCCTTTTCTTCTCTCCTTTTTTCTATAGGAAATCTCCAAGCATATTGCTCTCATGAGCTAAAGCAAAAAAGTGTTGTTGAATTGTCTCTGATGCAGTACTTTAAATTCTCATTCCAAGTCAAATTTCACATTGAGGAACATTAAGAAATTAAATCTTATTGTCTCCTTTTCCCATTCGATTTCTTACAGGGGCTATTATAGGTGCAGCACATCTAAGGGTTGTTCAGCTAAAAAGCAAGTAGAGAGATGTAGAACGGATGCTTCAATGCTCATCATAACCTACACCTCCAGCCATAACCATCCAGGTCCTGATCTCCACACTATCGACCCAAACCAACAATCACAACCAACCCCAGAAAGTCAGCCCACTGAGGAACTCCCTGCCACCATACTACAACAACAACAACAACAGACAATTACTAGTGAGGAAGAGGAAGATGCCCAAGAAAACCATCTCCAATACTCCCAATCTCCTATGGATTGCTCACAGGACAACCCCGCCAAGCAGGAAGAAGACCCTTCAACAACAGAACCAGAGAAGACCCAAAACTCATTAAATCTCCTCTTTGATGAAAATAATCCTCTCTCCTTTCCCCCTCTTATGACATTCCCAACCTCCAAAGCGGAAGAAAATGACTTCTTTGATGAGCTTGAAGAGCTACCCATATCTTCATCTTTAAGTGGCATCATGAGGAGTAATTTCTTTGATGAAAGGATCCTTATTCTTCCATTCTGAGAGCATTTAAGCAAATGTAGCAGAAATGCTCAGATATCATATTAATTATCATAGAGCACTAGTGTATGTCTTTGATTGTAACTTTTATTTGTTTATTGAAAAGGAGGAAAGAAGTGACTCTTCTCTGGGCTGAGATTCTGAGAATTAACATAAAAAAGTGGAATAGTTTGGGATCAAATGGTTACGAATATCGACAAATGGGAGATCCAAGGAGACACTGTGAAGTGCACCGAGGAGGTAACGGTGGAGGATATTGAATGGTCCTCCGTGTTTTGTGCTTTTTGGTAGAAAAGAGAAGATAAATGCCACGAAATTCATGAGGTGGCTGGCTTCCCGAATCCTGATTACTACTATTGCAGTTCTTCAGATTGGGGACTCGATTCTCAAGACACGAGCACTCTTTGTCTCTATCCTCCCTACGTTTGGGGAAAATTTTGGCCGTCTATATTCGATAGCTCAAGGTGCCAGCTACCTTTGCTGGTAAATAGGGGTGTCAATTGGACTGGGTTTCGTCCAATTCAATCCAGTCCAATGTGAGCCCATTACAAATGACCAGGTCCAATTCAGTCCATTAAAATATTTTGGATCATTTTGGATGTTTGGACAGTCTAATCCATTTAATTTAATTTTAATTTAGATTATTTTTAACCCAAACCTGATTCATTGACACCTATATTCTTATATTCTATTGTCTCAATCCAATCCAATCCAATATAAATTCATTATGATGGATTAAGTCCAATTTAATKTTTGGACTGACAATTTGTTTAATTTTATTTTAATTTAAATTATTTTTAACCCAAACCTGATCCATTGGCACCTATATTCTTATCTTCTATTGTCTCAATCCAACCCAATCCACTATAAAATCATTATGATAGACCAAGTCCAATTCAATCCAATAAATACTTTAGACTATTAAGTCTGAACCGGTCTAATTCAATATGTTTTATTGGTCCATCCAATCCATCCAAATTGATTTTGATTTGGACGGGATCCAACACAAAATTGGTCCATTAACACCTCTACCGGTAAAATCTCTCTAGCCAGTCATAACGGAGACCTGGGATCTGAGTCCTGCCTTCAACAGGGTTGAGGGGATTTAGGAGTTTTGGGAGCGAGGTACCTGAATGGGTGCCTGTTTGGAAAGGCTTTAACGTAGTGGCTTCTAACTTTGAAAGATGGACCCCACATAAAAAGCTTATAAACAATGTTTGGTGAAAACCCCAAAAGCCAAAAATACGCTTTCATTGAGACAAGAAAGTGACTTTCCAGTGAAACTGCTTTTAGTATAACTTCTTCAAAGCGGCTCAATGAAAGCAGTTCAGTCGAAGCTGAAGCCCTTACAAACGGGCCCTAGGTATTTATTCTCTAACATGCCTCTCACGACTTGGGATCTCTTGTCAACAAAACACATCCCAACAACCTAACAACATGATCTCCTCACTTTGAGACTGCGACCCACCATAAAAGTGGGACCCACCGTGCATGAAACGTGTGGTGTCAGATGATGTTGGGAGGATATGAAACGTATTTTGTCGGCAAATGATTCGGATTACACTCATGCAAAAGTTCATCAGGCTTGAAGTATGAACAAACACAGATCCATCCCTATCTTGTACTGAAATCAATTAATTATAACGCGGGTGACAAGGATCGAACGCTAAATCACTTAACTAAATAAGCTCCGATACCATCTTAAGAAACCGTTTAACATAAAACCTTAAGCTGTTTGGTGAAATACCTAAATAGGTATTTATTCTCATTGTACAATGAGTATTACACTAAGCATTTGCTCCAAAACTTCACACTGGTTGCCTTGTTGTGAGGCCTCACTCGGTTGAATCACTGTATCACCATTCTTGGGTTGTCATCTCAATTACAAACTTGAGCAATAGTAGAAAAAAGAGGTTGAATTAATCTTGTTTTGCAAGGATGAAATCCTGCAGGTACAAAATCAATTGCTCAAGTTAAAAAAAAAACAAAAAATCTTATCTTTTGATTGCCTCAGGGCGGGGGAATTGATGAAATAGAGCTTCCAAGTAGGTCCACACTCCATTGATTGCACAATGTATGAGGAACTAGAAAATGAAATGCGTCATCTCCCTCTTTTTTTTTTCTTTTTTGTTTTGTTTGCAATAGGGATAAACCGTGAAGTAAATGCCAAACTGAAAAGATATTGATTAAGATGCCACCCCAAAACAAAAAACAAAAACAATCGTTAGTGAGAGAAGAGCTGGAAATTGCCAGGCACAAGCACAATTTGTTGCAAGGTTGTAAGGTTGGGGAATATCATATTTCGTCTTTTAGTGTGTTTGGTAGTAGATTTACATTATTTTTATTTGGGAATCTTATCTATATGTATCTTAGGCCGCCAACCCCCACGTCTCCACATGGTCCCAGTCTTAAAACTTCATCCAACAAACGTGATATGGTTTAAGATTCTCCCCCTAGGCCTAGCTCTGTGAATTTATTGATGTAAACAAACTTGTAAAGCAAAGAATTCTGAGCTACTTGTTAATGTTTGTCCATGGTTGGATCCTGTGCAACACTAAATGTAGTAGCTTCTGAACTACCAAGGTGGTGGTCCTTTACATTTACAACATCCCTAGTGAATCACATCAATGAATGATTGATCTATCTACTGTGAAATCGAATATTGAAGCCTTCTTCCATAATTATTGCCTGAGTTTGGAACAGTATGGTATGGAATATGGAATCCATTTCGTTTCATGAATAGAAATGAGGCAGGCCCACAATCTAGGTCTTGCTTTTCACGAAACAACAGATTTCCCGAAGAGGGCGCTTTGGGTTTTGGAGCCACAGGAGTACACAACCAACGTCAGATTCTGCAAATTAGAAGAGAGGACCAACATGGGGTTAAGACTTAAGATTTAAGGCTCCGTTTGGTTTGTAGGAAGATTTGGGTGGGATGGAAAAATGTAAAAATTTACACTTTCATTGTTTGGTTTTAGATATGGGAAAATGACGGGAAAAGCACTGTGGCGAAGAGAAAGCCACTGTAGGGTGCTCTGTTTCACCGAGACAAAGACGAACAGTAGTTCGCCGGTGAAAAGCGAAGACGATGAACGATGAACGGTGCCACAGAACTGGGTTCGAGCGGGGAAGGTAGCAGATATGGGTTCGAAAGGGGAGGCAGCAGAAGAAGAAGAAGAAAGAGAAGCCGCCGTCACTGCTCTACTTCTGGGTTCAAACGGGGAAGGTAGCAGAAGAAGAAAGAGAAGCCACCGCCACTGCTCTGCATCTGGGTTCGAATGGGGATGGTAGCAGATCTGGGTTCGAAAGGGGAGGTAGGAGAAGAAGAAGAAAGAGAAGTCGCCGCTGCTGCTCTGTTTCTGGGTTCGAACGGGGAAGGAGAGGTAGCACTGGTTCTTTGTCGTCGATGGTAACAATGATTTCTCAAAATTTTCCACCGGGGTCGCATGGTTTTGGTGCAACCCCAAATCTATGATTTTGGAATCTAACATCCCACATATTTCTCATCTCATCTCTCTATTTCCCTCAAAACAAATGAGAGAAAAAGGAAGAATATTCCCTTTTTCTCATCCTCATCCCACAAACCAAATGGAGCCTAAGAATTTGCTTGCCTGACAGCCTGACACTACTTGGTGCCTGCACCTAAGAAGTGTGGAAAAAAGTGTCACATCCACGGATTAATCTTCATTAGAAAAAAAAGGTCCCAATCAGAATCAGAACCGGTATCGTAATAGTCTATTCCTAGTCTATTTAGTTCAAATAGGAGTTGAATTGAAAATTAGAATCATCTGGAATAGGATTTCATTCCCAAAAGAGAGGGAGGAAATGGCCATTCCCTCAAGTGGGGGAATGCCATTCTAGCAGGTCCAACCAAATAGTTGAGATCGAGATGACCCATTCCAATTCTAATTCCAGACCTGTCTTCCTGCAAAGCCAACGGGCCCTAATCACCTTTATGGTGGTCTAGTTCCTTCATATGTGCTATAAAGTGTTTCAAAGGTACTGTAGCTCCAGCGAGGGCAGTTCACATTCAGGGTTCTGCCCAGGTTTTAAAAACTGATCTGAAAATTGAACCACTTTGGCCATCGGTTTCTAAGCCAGCGGTTCAACCATCCAGGTCGAGTGGGTCAAAATGGTCAAGGTACAATTTTAGGTGTTTATTGCATCTTGACCATTGAATTAGCATTTAAGTCACAAGTTGGTTGGGAAGAAATACAAATAGAGAAGAGGTAGTTGTAAGCTTCCGCTGGGAAAGGAAAGAAAAGAGAGAGAAAGGGAAGAAAGAAAAGGAAAGAAAAAAAAGAAAGGAAAGGGAAGAAAGAAAGAAAGAAAGAAAGGAGGAGGAGGGCGTAGTGGTTCACCTGCAATGGCAGCGGCAGCAGCAATGGTGATGGTAACAGATAGCAGTGGCGAACTGGCAGCAGCAGATCCGACCTCAGATCTCATCTCAGTTCTCTTGCATCTCATCTCAGATTTGAGATCTGAAAACTGATCTAATTGATCTCATTTCAACCCCTCTCCCATCTCTCGATCTGCTCTTGATGTAACCGTTTCTGGTCATGTACCAATTTTCTTTTTTTGCTAAGTACCTTGTCATTTGACCTGGTCCCTGGTGGCGAATTGCCTGGGGGAGAGCTATGTCGAGCTCCCTGATGGTGAATTGCCTGGGGGAGAGCTATGCCGAGCTCCCTAATGGCGAACTGCTTGGGGGAGAGCTATGCCAAGCTCCCTAATGGCAAACTGCCTAGGGGAGAGCTATGCTGAGCTCCCTGTGGTGAGCTACCTTGGTGGACTCGTCATTTGCCCTACTCCTAGGCGGCCTGTGACTCAGAGAATGGTGGAGCTCCCTGGTGTAGCGCAACTCGACTGCCCTCTGCATGAGGTGATCTTCTCTCCTTTGTAGGCGGTGGGAGCTGAGGGACCTGTGAGACCTCCATCTTTTCCTCCTCTTCGTAGGCGACGGGAGCTGAGGGACCTGTGAGAACTAAATCAGGGGACCCGGGGGTATTTACCTGGCGGGGACTCTCCGATGCTTAAGTTAGCACTCTGACTGTGGAGAGCTTGAAGATGATATTAGAGAAATGAGAGAGAGCTAGAGAGCAAGGATTACCTCCATTTTTTCTCCCTTTCTTGTCTTTGGGGGTCGGAGTCCTTATATAGCGGTGTCCTGTCTAATCAGGCGTAACCGCTTCTGTCAAGTCAGGCATAACCGCCTTTGTCTCTCTGTCACAACCGTTACTGCCAGAGCTGAGGTGGCGGGTGCAGGCAGCTATTGCAGAGTACAGTTCTGCCAGGCAAGGGATAGCTCTCAGGGCTGACAGGCACGACGCCGCCTGTCAAGAGACGTGGGCGCAGGTCTCCGGATCTGTCAGGCAGGAGATCTTCCTGCGATATGCCAAATTGCTCTTCCGCGAGCTACCCTGTATCGAGCTACCCTACAAGTGGCGAGCTGCCTATAGCGAGCTGCCTGGGGAGAGCTATATCGAACTGCTTGTGGCGAGCTCTGTCGAGCTGCATGTGGTGAGCTATGCCAAGCTACCTGTGGCAAGCTATGCCGAGATGTCTGTAAGTGGCAAGCTGCCTGTGGCAAGCTCTGCCGAGTTGCCTGTGGCGAGCTATGCCGAGCTGTCTATAAGTGGCAAGCTGCCTGTGGCAAGCTCTGCCAAGCTGCCTATAGCGAGCTATGCCGAGCTGTCTGTAAGTGGCAAGCTCTGCCGAGCTGCCCAGTTGTCAAGAGGCTGCACTTGGCATGAGGTGCCAGGTGTCACAATTTCACTGGAGGGCCAAATCCGCCCTCATCAGCTCTGATCTCATTTCAATCTCTCCCCCATCTCTCGATCTGCTCTCTATTAAATGTTAACAGTTCAATAAACCATACCTCACTGCAAGGATCAAATGGTTTAATGGTTCGACCGCACAGGTCAGCATCAGCGGTTTTCTGACCTTTTCAACAATTTTTTTTTTTTTGAAGAAGAGCAGTTCATAATATAACAGGAACCAAAGACCTGACCGATTCCCAATTTTTCCAGTCCAACCATCCAATCCGGTCCCGTTTTGAAAACATTGGTTCTGCCTTTCCCCATTAATCGTTTCCTTTTTCAAACCGTTATCTGGGGTAAGAGAAACTTCATGCCAAAAACAAAGGTCGGCAGAGATTCCTGAGTACCGGCCCTGGTGTGAAGGAATTTCCCAGATGAGCCCAGCCATCTAGCGTAAAACAAATTAAAATGTGACTTTGATAGAGACGGGTTTGTTGTTAAGCGGCTTTTGTATTTTCTCCTCTTTTTCTGAAATCTGCTTTGTCGTTGAGCCCACTAAATGATATTTGTATCACAATTACAATTACTAAAAGATCGTAAAAGAAGATGAAAGATGTGTGCCAACCTCTTACATTGAATTCTCTCACCTCCTATGTGCTTCCTATGTAAGGTATGTTTTAGCCCACAGCCCCACCTATCATCTATTAATCTCCAATAATTTTCTACTCAGGATTTTGGAGCATGCAAGGTTCAAAATATCGACAAATATACGAGAAAGGTATTGTATCAGCATCCAAAGGCATGGGTGGAATGACACAAGGGCCATTTGAATGTTAATGGACCTATGACCGCAGTCATGACCACCACTAAAAGCTTGTGACTGCTAGCATATACCAATTACACCGGCTGTCCAAATTTGTTAGTTCCATGGATTTCTCAAAAAAAAAATGAAAACTCTGAAAATTATAAAAATAACATTTTAAATGTTTTTTTATTGCAGGAGAGAATTATAAGATGGATCTATAAATTATCTATTAAACTCATTGATCCAACAATAGCTTATATAAAAAATGATTTTTTCTTAATTTTTAGGAAAAGTCTGAAAATTTAAAAATATATATTTCATATATTCTAAATGATTTTCATGATAAAGAAGAACTATAAGATGGATCTATCAAAATCTTTGATCCAACAACAATTTAATGCATCTTGTAATGATTGGAAGCACAAACATTTATGTATTATACGGTTACTGTACAGTATCTACATGTTCTAGACTTGGTAATGTTGATTGTAATGTATCTCTTCATATAAACTATTAGTGTTTTTACACCCCAGTTATTTCAACATTTGATTTAGTGTTATTAATATACTTATGAGATTTGTAAGAGTTTCCCCAACATATTCAAATGCATCCATGTTTTTCCACTGTATCCATGTGTATTCAATGTGTATTGTGATACATATCCATATCCAAGCTTATCAATATGATGATTCATGTACTGATATTTTGAACCTTGAGAGCATGTCTTTACCCCCCTTGGATGGTCATTGATTTCAATTAAACCTTCGGAAGGGGGAAATTCTTTGGAAGTTTACAACCGGAATCTCAATCAAATGATCCATGCTGGGTGAAGACAACTAACCTAGAGAAATTCTCTTTTTCCACATATGGTATTCTAAGATGGTCAAAGAATAGCATCAACACCATAGTTGTTAAGTCATTGCCTAGGCGCTTGCTTGAGCAACAGAAATGGCTAGGCATCTTATTAGGGAACTAGATGCCCCACCCTTGGATGGTCATTGTCACTTGGGAGCCCAAGTGACTAGATGCCCCATGGCACCTTGACAACTATGCTCAATGCAAAAGGCTTCACTTAGCATCATACCTTCCTCTGTGGGACAAGATTAAAAATGAACTTTGATGGATTTAGCCTTGGGAACCCCGGTGAATCAAGTATGGGGGGTGCATTTAGGGACTTAAATCGGAAAATCAAAATGGCATTCTTTGGGCCAATAGGGACTTGCAACTGCATTCAAGAACTCCAAGTTTTTCAAGAATTGAAATTCGTAGTATCTTCTGGCTTTTGGAGATACCATGCTACAAGGGGGGATTCTAAAACCATCAGGTCATGGCTGGAAGCTTAGTAGTCTGGGCCATGGAAGGTCAGACATCTGATAAGAGAAGCAACTGGCAAGTGGCAACACACTTGGATGTGGGCCTCTTCTAGATTCCTCAATCTGCTAACACACGTGATGACTCACTACCTTGTGAAAGTGTTGGCACACAGGCTTTTGGTGTGGGGAGAATATCCTTTGTGCTAAAATCAGAGAATTGTATTTTTTTTAATTAGGTGCATATGGGGATGTCTTGCTCCTTGTGCAACATACTGTTGTAAATACACTTGTATTCTGATAATAAAAGTTTGTACTTTGTAGTTACTGATAAAGAAAAAAAAAAGACTCAAGACCTGGTGAAATACCAGGTGGGATGAGAATAGAGGGATCTGCTGACACACTTGATAACTTGCTAGCTTGTGAAAGTGTTAACAGACAGGCTTTTGGTATGGGGTGAATATATTTTGTGCTAAAATCAGAGAGAATTGTATGGGAGCTCTATTAGGGACATAGGAGGATCAATAGGGCTTGCTCCTTGTGCTTGTACATACTGTTATACACTGTATATTCCATTAGTGCAGTTACTTACAGAAAAGAAAAAGAAAAAAAGATTCAAGACTTGATGAAATACCTACCACGTGTGATGAGAATAGAGGGTTGGCTAGATAAACAAATGGAGATTTAATGGATAGATCATGCACATCAAAATGTATTCACTTCAAATTTGTTACTCTATCTCTATTGTAGTCTTCCTTTAGTACCAATGATGCGCAAGCTATTGAAGGATGAGAAATTTCATAACTTTACCTTTTTGAAATGAAATCTCACAAAAACAGAGAGAGCAACTAATTTGTGAAATTGACATGGAGACCGTCTTCACTGGTCGGTGGTAGGTGTTAGCGGCTGAAGGGCTTTCAGAGGGTTCATGATTACACCATCAATTAGTCCATATTCTTTGGCTTCTTTTGCACTCATGAAGAAATCACGGTCAGTATCCTGGTTGATCTTCTCAAGGCTTTGGCCAGTGTGGTAGGAGAGGTAACCATTCAGGTTAGCCTTGTGGTGCAACATTTCATTAGCCTGGAGAAAGATGGATACTGATTATCAAATAGAATTCCATATGCCAGACAGAAAGCTCCAAGGAAAATATGCTGATGATGAAGTGACACATTCAAAACATGTGAGATAGACATTTCCACGGGCACGCACACACACACACACACATCCTCTCATGTACATCTTCCTCTCCCCCTTTTGGAAATAAAAGTAACCTTTTTTTTTCAAATATATATATATAATATAACTAGGTACGTATATAATACAAACATAAAGTACATTAAAGCCAATTTTAATTATCCATACTGGTGTTAGAGCACGTGTTATGCTTGTATACAAGTAAAGAACAAACATACAAGTTTATATTACATAATCAAATTTTACTTTTATGGCATGCACCAATCCCAAAGCAAGTATCCCCTTATATAGTATAGATATCATTTTTTTGGATGATGTATGTGCATATCATATACTCATAATTCCATCATAATATTATTACGCATGTTCTATACTTGTATTTTATATACTTGAAAAATAGGTATGCTCACAATATACTTGTTTATATATGTGACTTTATAATTTTCCAAATCAATACAATATAAATCACCATCATCATCTAAGCCTTATTCCCAACTATTTGGGGCCAGCTACAAAAATCCTGTTTCGCTATTCCATTCTGTTTAATGCCATATTCATTATTAAATAACGGGCACCCCCACCTTCATGGTACATGCATGTAATATTCTTAATCTTTGAATATAGGCATGTAACTTTGAACTTTGATCTGGTTGTCCATTTGAATTACTTAGTATATGTTTGGCATCGATGCTGCAGTTGCAGCATCTTTGTTTGGAATTGTTGCTGCCAGGTAGGACGTTTCCTGGAGCAACAGCAACTTTTTCTGTTTGGTACCATTGCTCCAGGAAACGTTTTCAGCACTGGTACCCATTATCCAGTGCCACATCAATGCCCTGTTGATAGCAACGAGCTGCAGCTCCAGGAAACGCCAAATTTGGCGTTGCTCCAAGCCATGGCTTACCGATTTCCGAGGCGTGGCTCAGAGCACCGTTTTTGATGAAAAAACGGTTCCAAACAAATGCCCGTTTCCTGGAGCACCGTTTTTTCCGATGTGGCGCCGTTGCTCCAGGAAATGGCAACGATGCCAAACAGCCCCTAAATCTATTATAATATCAAATGATAGTATTCTATTCAAAAGATTAAAAAAAAACGTGTTAGTATCCTCCTGTGTTTTTCTCTTCTACAAAATAAGAGAAAAGATCAGGGCAAATTAGGAAATGTACCGCTTGTGCATATTATTCACAAAGCAGGTGATGGAGAAGGAATCAAAGAAACAAGATTGAAGGAAAACATTAGAAAGAAATGGCTTCAGTACCTGGAGTAATGATACAAGGGGGAAGGGAAGTTCAGACAACTGTTGGAGAAGAAGCCTCTCCAAACAGCACTCCATTAATAATATATAGTCTATTAGGCATCATGACAGACCATCAAATAACATGTTAATTGAAAATGACAACCAAACTAGCCTCAATAGAGGCAACCTTCATAAATAATATAGTAATCATATGCATTCTAAAAATATAATGAGAAACTACCAAATAATATGTTATTTTAAAATGACAACAAAACATGCCTAAACGTCCTATGAAAGACGTGAAAGAAAATAGTAATTAAATAGGTAACTTTTACCTGGATGTCTATATCAGTCTGCCCACCTTGAGCCCCACCAAGAGGTTGATGGATCATTATCCTCGAGTTTGGTAAACTATAACGTTTCCCTTTATTGATTAAAAATTTCAAGATGAAAAGGAGCATATCCAGAGAAACACATCATGAGCCAGGAAAAAGGAGAAGAAAAAATTAGACATCCTCTGCTCTTAGGAAGAGAAAGATATATATACATTACCTTTGGTGCCAGCACTCAGAAGGAAAGCCCCCATACTGTTCACAAGAAGGCCATTATGAGTACAATAGCTCAGTAGGCCGATGCCTTATTGCAAACCACAATTGTCAAGTTCTAGACAAGGAACACACTAGAACTAACATTCTAAATATTTGCATTGCAATTCTAACAACAATCCATGCTCCCATACTCAAGCATGAAACCACCGAGTCCCCTTTAATAGCCTCAGGTGTGCTGGAATTTTAATAACCAACTAATGTAGGAATTTAACAACAGTCCATATTAACTCTACCACAGGTCCACAGTCTGATGCCTATCTATCTGCTCATTTTACAAAAGAGGTAAAATTCCATCCTCTGATCATTCTACCAACTACTGGTAGTTATTTATACTAGTACCACCTTAACCTGTGTCTCTCATAAGATTGCCTACACATGCTAGCACAGATATACATGGATTATACTTGTATATTTACATGGATATTGTACTTAAATTGATATA
The DNA here is from genome assembly GCF_000365185.1 of Nelumbo nucifera. Next base: position 1,194,522 of record NW_010729096.1, on the reverse strand, counting down.
CACACATAAATGAATACATGTATATCAAACATATCACACATAGATTCAGAACTAATTTGTTAAGACATTTAATTTACATGTATGCAAAATTACTTATATTATTATTTAGATATGAACATCCAAACAGTTGGACAGATGACAATGAAAGCTTCATATTGAAATGCAACTTGTGACCTACACAGGGTGACAGTCCAACCAGTACAAACAAGCTCCACTGTAAAATTAAGCAATAAAAAAATAGGACTTCCACCATCCAAATTCAGCCCCCACCCCCTCTCCAGGGACTGGGACAAAATCCTAGAACAATGAACATTCTGGATGAAGCACAATGAACAATACACACATGCATTATAGTGGATACTACACCATATATTTAATCATTACTGAATAGTAACAGTAGAGAACTCCAACATTGAAGCAGAAGAATCAAATAAAGATATATAGCAAAAATGTAAACATGGAATGTTAATTATAATTATAGCACCATTGAGAGATTATAAAGTTTTAGTTAAGCAATAGAAATTTTTTCACCATCTGTAAACTATAGCATGTTTAATGAGGAAAAGTGAAACATATACATTAACGTAATACAAGAAAAAAGTGAAAAAAAAAAAGAATGGAAAGCAGGAGGAATCAAAATCTGTGAACTGTAAAGGCAGCATGATATGATAAAATCTACAATAAATGGGCCTACCTAGCTGCCAATCCAACACAAACGGTTGAAACATCAGGACGGATATGCCTCATGGTATCAAATATAGCCATACCTGCCAAGGATTTATGTAGTAGCTTAGACGAACAAAGCCAGGGTGTCTATGTGATATAGAAGGTATAGATTTGTTCTTACCAGCTGTCACCGAACCCCCTGGAGAATTTACATACATTACAATATCCTGTTATAAAATGTAAATAAATGTATTAAATTGTATGTCATGATTATTAATGGCTAAGCAGGAGTAGAAGGTTGGGTTGGAAAAGATAACAACCATAAGCAACAAAGAATAAAAGATATATCACAAGCACAGACACATTGGTCCCAACTATCTAGAGTCTTGGGATGGGTGGACTGGATATAAGATCTAACCTTTGGCCTTTTTTGCACATAGTGGTGGCTCACAGCCTCAAAATCATGTTGTTATGCTTGTCAGTCCAAGATTTTAGCATTACAAACACAGACACAAACAACTAAAAAATAAAAAATAAAAAGAATGCAAACTCAAAGAGTTAACTGGGATGTGAAAGGCTTGCATTGCTGTTTACCAGAGTTGAAATCTTAAAGATAGCAAATAATGCAAACAGAAAGGCCTAAATATATCGCCAGAAGGCCATTAAATTATGGGCAAATTTCTTAAACTACCCCTACCGTTTAGCGAATTGGCAAACTGCACCCTTACTGTTTAACTATTGTCTTAAACCACCCCTACTGTTTCTGACCATTGTCATCGCCATTAAGTCGTAACGAAAATGATGAAATGTCCCTTTTGCCCTTAGTTTCTTCCTCATTTAACTTAATTCAAAATCTCCCCTTCCTCCGGTCTAGCTGTTATCGTCCCCAACCTCACAATGGGAACATTTTTTTTTTTTGATAAATCTCACAATGGGAACATTGCATGCCAGCAACTCCTCCGATTTCTTCTCTTCCTCTCCTTAGACCCCTTTTTCTAATTATCTCTCTCTCTCTCTCTCTCAGCTTCTCTCTCCATCTCTCTCTATGTTACCCCTAACTACCCAACTCAAGTAAACCAACCCCAAAGCACCATTGAAAATTGTAGAAGATAACTGTAAAAAGTGAAAGCATTGGATGTTATGGGCCCGAGCGTAGGATCGTGTCACAGGTCGCTCCACCGCAGGAACCTCAGATCTTTCCTTGCCCTTGGCCTTGCGTACAAGCCCTATTTTGACTATCTCGTGGGTGATTTGTCCAAGAGATCACCCGAACTCTCCTTACTCTCTTTCTTGACTGCGAAAACTGAATGTCTTTTATTTCAATTCGTAGCTCCTTAAATAG
>NW_010729096.1:1140731-1185913 GCF_000365185.1 Nelumbo nucifera | reverse complement strand
AGAATATGATTTATTATAAAATTTAATAAACATTTTCTGATTTTAATAAATATTTTAAAAAATACTAACTAGTTAATATTTTATGTTTTATATTATAAAGTAATTAATTTATTCTTTTGTTTTTATATTTTGCTAATTCTTTTTTATAAATATTTTGTTTGAAATATTAAATAGAAATTATTAATGGAAATATTATTAATGTACATTAGTCGACATCTTGTCAAAATTAGTTGACATCCTGTCGACATAATAGGAAAAACTGCATTTTTTTTTGTTATTTGGACAGATTTGGTTGACATTTCTGAAATATAGGAAATGTTGACCGAAATAATGTAATTTTTATATTACCATCCATTTTCATGTCAGTGAGCCTCGACATCGACATATGTCGGGCGACTTTAGCAACATTTGGCGACATTTGAAACCATGTAGAAGACTGAGGGCAAAAGATGAAGAGGGTAATATTGGGTTTAAAAAAATGTGTCACGTGGTGTCGCGTATGTACGGATTTTGATAGAACATTAACGGATGTTAACGACAGGGGTAGAGCTAGTCAAAAAACAATAGGGGTGGTTTAAGACAACAGTTAAACAGTAAGGGTACAGTTTGTCAATTAGCTAAACAATAGGGGTACTTTAAGAAATTTGCCCTTAAATTATTTAAATTTTAAACTCCCATGCAAAGATAGATCAACTGGATACATTCTTATTATCCATCTTTTATGCCTTTTAGCAGGTAATCTTTTCAGGACCAATGTTTTCCACACAAGCTTTTTTTTCCTCCCAAGGAAGTGAGCAACTAGCATACAAGCTGCTCTATCAATTACCTGACAGGCCAGGTACACTTATCTTCCAAGTGGAACTAATATCCTGTGTATGAAGGTGACAGATAGGTGCTGGTAACGTCTCCAGATTTGTTTGCCCTAGATTGGGATTTTATAGTGCCTTTTAGGCCTGAGTTACTGCTATTGGCAGCTCCCTACATAGTTGTCAAGAGGTTGCCTAGGCAACTAGGTGCTCTTGGCTGGTCTCCTCGCCCAAATGCCTTGACTTATGGCAACTAGGCACCCACCTAGGCGATAAAAATGTCAAGGTTGGTGCCTAATTATAATATCATTTATATTGATGCATCTTATAAATTTGTGTGTGAATACATTTTAGTATATTCTATATATCATTTATACTTTGTTCTTTTGTTTTAATTTTTATTATTGAAATTTAAAAGATCAAAAGGTTTTGAGGAGAGAAAAGGAAAGAAATAATAGAAGCAGAGGTTTCTCTTTTTTTTTTTTTCTGTTCTCTCTATCTCTATTCAATTAAATAAAACAGCAACCGCTTCCTTTTTTTTCTATTTTACTTTTCATCTTGAGTTTTTATCATATAAAGTTAATAACCTCCTTTAGTTGCTAATCGATTTCAAATTGCTCTGTTCAATACTTATTGTACTAGTACTATTTTTGAAAATAATGAAATTAATATATGTAGAGGATTTTTTATCTTTTAGATATGTTGATTTGCCACATTTCTAGAGGAAATTTAATGTTTTTAATAATAAGAATTGCTATTTCTTCAATTAATATGCATGCTGAAGCCTGAATGGTACATAAAACTAGGGAAATAGCCAAAAATTACTTCTTTATATTATAAAATCCTTTATCACCTGGGCAAACAAATCACAGTTAAGTAAACAGAGAAAAGGATAAGTTAAAACCTTGTTGGGATCCACTGCATCGAGATATAGAAGCTGGGCAACAATTATGTTGGCCATGTCATCGTCAACAGCACCACCACAACGTATTATTCTCTGAATCCAATTCCACATAAATTCAGAAGCTAATAAACAAGTAAACGACACTACAGAATTCGTAATTTGAAAGAAGCCTATCCTAATTCTATCTCTTACATGTTGAAAGAGCTGGCTGATAACACTCTGGAAACGCTCTTGAACCATAGGAGGCGGTCCTTGCCCTCCTTGAGCATAGGCAGGAAAGTAAGGAGAAGATGGAACTTGCAAATCATCCCTATATAATCAAGTAATATGTTTTCAGAAAAGAAAATGGATAAACCTAAATATGACCATAAGAGTGCATCGACTACGACAAATTGTACCGACAAACATAAATAAGTTACCTAATAGACCAAATCCCTTGCCGCGAATTCGTCTCCGGAGCCCAAAATCCATCGGAGTAAATGGCCTTGGTTGGATAAATTCGAGGGATTTTCTCCTTAGAAACCAAACTTGTTAATTTCCTGTAGAGTAGACGAGAAATCTCAGAGCGAAGTCTATCAAGAAAGTTGAAGAGAAGGGAAGGGATGAAGAATAAGAAAAACCTGGGACGTAGAGGGTCAAAAGGGAGAGGCAGCTTCTGGGTTTCGGAACGGGACGTAGGGTTGGAGGAGAAGGCGAGGGAGTTGAATCTGAGAGTTGAAGTCGACGTTGCGACGCATGAATGCGCCATTGCAGGTAGTAGCTAAGCACTGGACTGGACCAACCACTGAAAAGGAAGCTTGGTATCGGAGTTTTCTTCTCTTTGTTCTGCCGTCTTATCCACTATTAAAAAGGGGAACGTTCGAGCGCAACAACGGCACCGGACTCCTCCGATCACGAGAGAAGAGTATTTTATGTTTAGGCGCGATGCGATCAAGAGAATGAGAGATGGAATCTCGTCACTCGTCACTCACGCTTTGAGCTCGAAGAATGAAGAGGGATTTGCCGAAATGGACTTGGGCTTGGCGCCTGCGCTTTAACTTGGGGTGTTCCGTAACGTTTGTATACGATTGTGGCAGGACCTATTCACACCACATCATTGTTTAAGGTGGACGATCGACGGAAACCGTTTACACCATTCTCCCTTCATTTTATACATCTCAGTATAATTTTGTGGAATAATTTATAATTTGAAATAATAATTGATAAAATAAAACATCAATATATAATTATTAATAAATATATTTATTATTATAATATTATCTTCTATAATAAATAATTAAAAAAATTAATATAAATTAAAATACATTAAAAAATTAAGTAAAAATTAGGATAGTTAGACATGTATAATATAGGTGTGTTACACCTAATCATTCCCACAAATTGTCTATGCCTTAGTATGTCCTCATGGAGGAGAAAATGTTGTGAATGATAAATTAGGGTGTGGCTCATCCCTACTCATGCTATTTTGTGGGTGGAAACTATACACACAAAACAGAACGTTGCATTGTATTGTTAACATAACCAAAATAGTCCCGTCCACGATATATTCGCACTACCAAACAGCATGCACACCTTTGCACTCGTTAAGTTGCTATTCACTAACGTGGTGGGATCTAATTCAGACTCACACATGAAAGTAGGGTGAGCATTCGGTTTTTTCAATTAAAAACCAAAACAATCAAACCAAAATTTTTTATTTGGTTTTCAGTTATTTCAGTTAAAACTGAATTTTATATAATATAAGTTAATATAATAAATAATATATAATATGTCAATTTGACTTTTTTAATTAACCAAAATTTTAAACCTCAAAACCAAAATAATCAAATCCATACCAATTTTTTTGGTTCAGTTTTTCGGTTTTAATTGAAAAATGCTCACCCCTAGTAATAAATAACCAGTATCATAAAACCAGTACCAATCGAGTGGTGTTTATCAAAATTCACACAACTTCTAGCATTTTATGAGCCAAACAACTTTAAAAGTTGTAAAACCCTATCTATTAAGGGAAAATTCCCAATTAATACCTTGTACTTTGGGCCTAGTGCCACTTTGATCTTGAACTTTTAAATGTGACAATTCAGTACTAAAACTTTCAAAACATGTCAATCTATTAACTGTATTAAGTGGCATTTGAAAAGACACAAATGCTCTACCAGTGTTGTCTAATTCTTTTTATTAAGTATCACATCTGGTGGGTATTTTGATGATCCCAACTTTCTTGAATAAAAGAAAAAGATTTAGATCTGTTCTTTTTTTATCAACATTTAAATAATTGATAAAGAGAATTAGATAACAGAAGAAATATCTGTTTATTAAAAAACTAGACAACTGAAAATAGAATTATATGAACCCAAAAATCAACTTCCTATAAAACTACGTAAGCTCGAAAGCGGCTCGCTCGGTCAACACAGTGCCATCATCTCAGAAGCCCTCCCAAACGGATTCACTCTAAAAGTTAAAACAACGATGCTAATATCCACGTCAAGGCTGTGGAAATAGTTGTGTAGAGAAGAGTCTTCCTAGATCGAATCGAAATTTGCTCCTCACGGAACGCATCTCGCAACCACCTCGTAGCCTTATCCCATCGTGTATTGGGGAATGGGGTACATATCCTGAATAACACAATACGGGAGATGTTCTAGATGTGCGGCTGAGACGCGCTGCGACGTTGGTGTGAAAAACGCTGTGAGGAGCAGATCCGGACTCTACTAGACCGGCTTGAAAATCTTTGGTCAATTCTGTGACTCAGAATAAAAGATTCTAAAGGGACGGTTTTCTTACTGGGCTGGACAACCTCATGCCGGCGTTGGCAGGGAAGATATTAACAAGGAAATGGGGATTTGATTAAACAGAGAATGAGAGAATACCTGCTTGAAGGTGGTCCAATTCAATCCAAACAATTGGTATCATAATAAGTTCTTGTCTTTTTTTTTTTCTTTTTTGAAGCTTAATAAATTCTTATGAGTATATATTAATTTAAAGACAAATAAATAAAATTATCAGTTTGCCTCCTATAAAACTAAAATGGATGGTTATGGCTGGTAGCTTGGTGCATGGATTAAGAGATATGGAGTAAACCATGTAAACTCTTCAGCTTGCCATACACGTGGCGTGGATAACCGAGATGAATCCACCCACAACACAACCATTCACGCAAATGTCTTGACAGTAGAATGAATGGTTTAAACAACACTACTGTTGTGATTTGAAACAACCACCCGTTGAATGAAAACTTCTGATTCATGACTGAGCTGCCACATCATATTAGAGAGAGAGAGAGAGACTAGTAAATATCTATTCACTCACAAGAAGATAAGAGTATACAAGGTTCACCACTGGGAGCACAACCCTCAGTCCTAACTACAATCCTAATCACTGCCTATGACTATCTATACATGTTAGAAAACATCAACAACCATGCACACACATGAGAAAGAGCAGTTAACATCTATTCACTCGCAACAAGATAAGAGTATACAAAGTAAACACCTGGGAATCTGTCCCTACAATCCTAATCACTACCTATGACTATACATGTTAGAAGACATTGACAGACATGCATACACATGAGAGAGAGAGAGATGGGTTCCTTCCCTAGCACCCAGCAGCTTTGAGGAAGTTGTCAAATGGGCTGGCAGGAGGCAACCTCATGGACAGCCACTGTTCAGTTGATAGGACACCTTGAACAGGGCCGCTCTCATTGGTTATCTGCAGGAACAAGGAGACCAGTGCAACAAAAGCAAAGTTAGGGAAAATAAGGTGTTATAGGCTTATTGTGATCACTAAAGAGCTGTTCTGATATTAGTCCAATATATATCTTGCCTAATAGAGTTGCAAACCTTTCTGATGGTTGACTGCCCATCCGCAGAAAAAGTGGATGGCATCTTGTCACTGGCTTTTACTGCACTTGCCTCGTAAGCCAACCAATTAGACAGCTTCTTCCTTGTTCCTGTACCAAGGGCCTCACACTGGCTTGCCATGGCGCTGTATGGAAGGGGTGAGGTTGACACAGTTGCCCCAACCACCTGGCCAGCTACTTCAAGTGCCTGATAGCACAACCCACATGATAAGAGTTTATAATAAAAACACATAAAAAAACATGGCATACCAAGACCAACATACAGTCAATGTGCATGTAACTCGTTGAAGTGTATACACACTTATTTGGGCATATGCTATATAGTACAGTTGGTGGTCCAGTCTGGATACTAAACACCTAAAGCATTGATATTTGTACAGATACTTCGCATATCAACGTATCTGTAATAGGAGATAGGATGAGAAAGTTACCGATTCTAGAAGCTGTCCAACACTGATAATATGAGACAGGGATGGAGAAGCAGGAACTTTGGGTTTGACAGGGAAGCCATTGGAAGAATCGCTTGTTACATCATCTTCACTTGAATTTGTTGGTAATCCCTGCAAAATTAATAGTACCTGTCAATGCTTTGTTTTTTTCCAACATTTTATTACTATTGTAAGTGCCACATGTCCAGGTGCCAAGAGGTGTCCAACATGTCAATCCCCAAAATTCCCAACACAGAAAAAAGCTATATAAGAAATGTAAAAATAACTTAGAAACAGGAACAAAAATAGACTTAATTCCATTCCTGATCTCTGAAAAAGAAGTTAACTTCAAAGAATTGTATATAACAAAGCATCAGGTAATTTGAGAAACAAATGATATTTTCAAGATAGTACCGACATGCAAGACACCTCATTTAAGGCTCTAGGACATTGTATAAAAAGGTTCTAAGTGAGCCAAAACACCAATCATAAAATAGCATACCCCATCTGAGTGTGACTCCTTTCTAAGACCAATCATCTGAAAGTAGCGCAAGCAAAGTGCAGAGTGCGGAGCAAACATTAGTGCATCATCAGGAGTGAAGGCTTCTGACAGTTGCTTGGCCAAATCATGCGTGTCCATCTTGTGGAACATAAAGCAACAAATTAACACTGCAGTTCACTAGTGGCAACAAAAATGCGTGTACATGCAAATACACTGAATTAAAATTTTCAACAAACCAGTTTCTCAGTAAAATGGCTACCTCAGTGACATTAGAAAGGCTTCCTACTAAGATGTCCAGTATGATCCTGTCAGATTCACAGGATACCTCCCTCAGCTCAGAGAGTGTGGCCATAGCAACTTGACAATCACTGGCTGATCCACATTCTCTCATATCTGCCTGAGGCCTTATGTACAATTGTGAGTCATTGCCAATGCTCAAGAATGGATCAACCTGATTTTATAAGAAAGATTCAATCAATTGAATACAAGCACAATGGTGAAGCATATTAAATCATAAGCATGTGAACCAAGGTCGCCAAAAATATGATATTTGGGGATACAAGCTAGTGTGATATGAAATAAATAGGTGAGAAATGAATACAAGAATAAACAAAATGTTTTGGTTCAGAAATTTTCCTTGGCTATGTGCCCAACAAAGAACCGATCATCTATAGTTCTACTCATAATACTGGGCCAATCACAATACATCAATTCATACGTGGGTGATTGCAATTTTGTCCATTGTTTTCATCCTCACAAGGGACTAAAATGATGTAGCAGCAGGTATTAATAGGCCCAATGCTGTATTTTTGACAAGGTGAACCAAATAGGATTCAGAGTCTGCCTGACATTCATGGTTCCGATTGGAAAGCAAAACAAACATATCACAGCAGAGAGGGGAACTTACAACATTGGAAATTGATGATTTGAGCAGATCATTCAGATCAGAAATATGATAAATCTTGGCTGCAAACATCAACATGGCTGTTGCTAGTGTAAAAAGTGATCTCTGGCATGACGGTGGGAGCATCCCTGCCAAGTTGACACTCAACATTAGCATGTAAGCACTAAATTTCAACTAATCATACAAGACTATCAATTATTGTACCATTATGAGGATCCAGGGATATATTTCTCAGAGAAAGAGGAAGCTGAAAGAATCGGACAGCAATGCTGTGATTAGGGTTCTGCATTGTCACAAGTTAGAGAATGTTAATGAGACCTCACGTGAAAAAGGACAGGTTCAGATACCTGAACTGTCTAGTATGAAAGATTCAATAGATCTATTATAAAATTCCACAAAGCATTTACCAATAGAATATTCTTTTATAGTCATTTACTAAAAGAATATGTCAAATTATTATAAGTGAAAGCCTCTCTAAAGTTTATTGAAATTACCATCGTGCCAAATGATTATATAATTGGTAACTGTTAAATTTATTGGATAATAAAAGAATGCTTTATGTACAAGCATGCCAAAAATCCGTTAGTAGGCTAGCAATATCACCTAACCCATACTTCTACTAGTCACATCATACACCACCAGTCTCCAAAATAACTGAACCCTATTTATTCCTTGTTTGGATAGGACATCTACCAAGGTGTTTGCTGATCTAGTTATCCTTCCCTCTCCAAAGCATTATACATACATGCATACAGGCATATGCATGATAGTGAAGAAAGAAAGAAAGAAAAACTTGTATCAACTATAACAGGTAAGTACATCCAGAATCAAACTAAGACCAGAAGTCTCTAATGATCCCTCCAATACCTGATGGACCTAGGTTGCTCCAGGTGCAGCCATCAAAGTTTAGTTTGATTAGATTAATACTAGGCATTATAACTTAGAAGAGGAAGCCACCCATTGCCAATTTCTTACATTTTCATCCATAGAGAATGGTTCAAAAACCTTCAAGGTTTTAATCCAATGCACTACCCTTACATAATTGATTCTGCATGTGAATGTAAAGTGTCTTAGTGAAGTCTCACCTTAAGGCGTGATGAGATAAGTGTCAGGCAGAAGGAATGGGCCAAAGCTTCAAAGTTTGATGGCAAATTATCTGGAAGATTGGCTTGTATCCAAAATGCAGAAAGCAACTGTGCTGTTTGGTCTTCACTTAATTTCACAATATTTGGTTCCTGAACGAGTTAAATATAATAATATATAGGAAATTAGTAAGTAGAAGGGCGTAGTGTTAAAACTTCACTAAGCAAAAAATAGGTAGAGATGCATCAAATTTCACCATGTTAAATTCCCATGAGAAAGATATAACTAATGCAACATGACTGAAATGCTTACTGTCTCAGGTGAGCAAGCTGACCCAGATGTCCTGTAACAATTTAGCTTGTAAAAGTTTGGTGAGTTTTTGCGGGCCCACCCATGTTTCCACTCTTCTTCACTAGTTTCTCTATCCCTGGAATCTTCCTGAGTATTATTCCTGTGCTTTTCTGATCTTGTGACACCCTTTTCCCTGCGAAGCTTTTCAAGTAAAGCAGTAGCTGAGGCCAATGCAGATGCAGTTTTGGACTGCCACCTCTTTGATTCATACATATATACACATTGTAAAGAAGCTAATTCGTGTCTGGGATGGTTGAATGTTGGGACGAGGAGAGATGCGAAAATTTGGTGAGCTCCAACACGTACTTCAGTATCTGGATGCACCATGGTTTTTAAAAGTTGGGAGGAGAAGTGCATCTGGGAAGGCCTATAGATAAACAAACAAAAAACATTAGAAAAAGAGTATTGCAGTCAAAAGGAAGAGAATCATAGTGGATGCAGCAAGAACAAGATTGCAAGAATGAATTTGGAAGAGAACAAAACTCATCTCTCACCTGCTGTGATTGCAAGGGGGCAAATGCTAAAGATATTATATGAGTTAGAATCAGCAGTGATCCAATGGTGGCCCTTGCCACAACTCCCACAGATGGAAGCTTCTCCAGTGCTATTCCCATAATGTCAAACAGTGGCTGAGCATCACCAATCTAATTGAAGCTAGCTGAAATTAGGTTAATTGTTCTAACAAAAACTATAAATAAGTAGACTTTAAAAACCTTATAAGAATAAACTTCATGCAATAAAGAAGCGTCTGCCTTACTCCTTTGGCAATTTCTAGTAAGCATTCTTCAATAGAGTTTTGAAGTGAAATATTCAAATTTGCCTCTTCCTGTCCAACCAATTCAGCCTTAGCTTGCAGACTTTTCCTTAGATGCCTGCACAGGTCACTGACAATTCCAATTTCGGCAACTATGGCTCGTCTTCTGAATTGTCGAGCCAAAGCAGCAGCAATCTGAATAATATAAGATTTGACCCGGGGATCATGTGCAATCTTCTTGTGGTCCAGATGCCGGATGGCAGAAGCTAGAATCAATTGCTCACTTCCTGAAAGCAGGGCAAAAGAAAATATAGACAAAAACATAAAGATCATCTTGGTCCTTCAAAAATCTTCTGTATTGGAAAATTAAATGAATCAGTTCAATCAAGATCACAAGCAGTACCTTTTTAAAGGAAAAATAAAAGGAAACAAATAAAGTAATAGCCTTTTTGAGTACAAAGACATCAGGGTCTACAACATGTTACAAAAGAACAAACTGGACAACTTTTTATGCACTACTTATGGATCTGGTGTACTTTATTCACTAGAAAAATTTTGGATTTAAGAGGCCAGGGAGTAAGTGAAAGTGTGAAATGTTACTACCACAAAAGGATACTTTATAATTTAAAGTTCTAAGATTAAGGCAATATGTAAACAGTCCAATTTTAGTTAAAAAAAATTGAATGAGGATAAGTATATCATAAATTAATGGCCAAGAGATAAATAAACACAGTTTGTAAATATCATAAGCAGGACCTGTAAATTGGCCGACTTGGGACAGGTTGTATGGAGTAGAATAACTAGTTTTGTGCAACAAGACATGTCAACTTTTTTATTGACAGTGCAAGACAAGCTACACTATGTTGGATATATTTTGTTGGGAAACCAAGGCCTGAATTACAGAAATTGAGAAGGACGGCCGAAAAGGGTAGAGAGTATAATTACAGTTTGAATACATCTAATAGGATACAACTATCAATGAGCTGACTAGTTCCACTGGTTTTGCAAACCAATCCTATACATAACTTTGTAATTCATGAGCCAACTGGAAACTTCAGTTAAGCTCATTTAGGCAAATGAGCCTAAGGGGCCATTTGACAACAACTGAAGTTGCTGAACCAAAAAGCTTATTGCTTTATTTTCTAATGAATTAAGTTTTGAGGAGGTTATGAGCTCCTTAATGGGAAAATATGAAGTTGGGAAGATTATCATACCCTTGAATATTTTATTATTTAATCATTTTATCCACTAAAAGACAAAGCAACAAGTTGTTCAGTTCAGCAAAACCAAACAGCCCCTAAGCCAAGCAAGGGTAGGCAATGGCTGCTTAAAGCTTTAGCTCTTATTTGTGTTTGACTCACTGGGTCTAATCAAGCAAACACACATTATAGGTTTATATTAGTTACATACTGCACAGTCACGCAGATACAACAATATGATTAGTGAGTCAAGGCTAGGCAATCTGAACCCAAGTCTATGAAAATCCTTCCAAGACAATCTAGAACCTTACCCTAGTCTAACAAACTCGAGTCATGTTCTAAAAAGCTCATACAGTGAAACCCAAGGTGCAATATAACATAGTCCAATAGGTTGTAAGATCAATCAAAGTGGAAAGTGGGAAACATTAGAGTAGCCCAGTAGATAGCAGGATCAGGATAGCTCAATCCTTTGAGATTTGTTTGGGGTCAACATTCATGACCAGGTGATGGGTCGAATGGTGCTACCACCCAGGTCAACAACGGGTTGAAAACACTGGTGTAAATATGTACTATTAATAACTTAAGCAGCATGGCATGAAAAAACATAAAAGGAAAATCATGGAGCTTAGTGACAACACAGCAATAGTAATATCAGTAAAGTTTCTTGCAGACTGAAAAGAAAAAAGGATTGGAATGGCACCAATTACCTGAATTTTCTGCAAAGTAGCACATATCAGACATAACCACCATGGACAACCCCTGGTGAGGAACCCAATTTCTTTTAGTGTCAAAGTAATAGAACATTGGATCCAGTATACGGCGCATTGTTGTACTCTCCTTGGCCAATTCAACCATTTTCTGAATACAAATCTGTGCCCAGATTTTGGGTGTCTCAATCTCTTCTCTATAGAGAAATATCAATGTATTAGCCACAAACCAATATGCTATTTATTCTACATGAACAAAGAAGAGGTACAAGAAATAAACATTACAGAATAAGACATAGGTTCCAATTCTAGGGGTCTTAGCATTGGATCTCATTCACCACCTTGTCAATAGTGATAAATCCTTTTTTTCTGGCCGTGCCCTGATCATTGTGTGGCTTGAGTTTAGATCACTACCAACTCTTGCTTCACATCTAACTACTTCATCAACCCAGTTATGATGTGGCTCCCCTCTTTCAGAGTCACCCTCAAGATACATATCTGGGTCATAGTTATCCAATGCTAAATGCACAATCTGCATAAAATAAAGATCTATAAATCAAAAGCAGCCAATAATCTTTCACAAAATACACCTAACATTTAAAGTTGTCCTTAAAATGAAAACATAAATCGACATATAGCATTGTCAGACTCCATGAGATATTTGTATGAACCATCTCAATTGGCTGACTTATAAAGGCCTAAAAATTGCCATTGCTTCTATGTGATACAGAAATGGCAAATGGATGGTGCAAGACATAAATTAAAGTATCAACAGCATGGCCTCAACAAACCTGAAATTCTAGCAATTACATACACTGTTTTATGCATGTCCATGACAATTCTGAGGAATAATTATGTAAGTAGTGCAATAAATTTACTCGGTAAGCACGATAGAGCTTGAAAAGGTTTTTTGTATGTCTTGTCCTCTCTTCTTTTAATAGTAATACAATCATACACCGTTTATAAAAAAAAATTACCTGGTAAGCATGATCACAATATTATTTGAAATATGACAAACTCAGTTGTCTAAATAAAAGTGCTTTAGTATTTCTGACATGTCAACACAAGATAGTTTCTGGCACAAAGTTACAAAGTGAAGGACCCTGGTCACATTGCCTATAAAAACTGCTTACTAGAAATTAGTTTAATAGTTCTTTTTTTTATGAATAAGCAGATTTTATTAAAAAAGAGATAAAAGATACAACTGATTAGGAAGAGGCATGAGCTGCAACCTCTCCCAACAGACTAAAAAGAACGACAAATTACAACTCTGCCCAATACAAATGTTCCCTATTAGCTCCTTGCTTGGCTAAGCTGTCAACCATAGCATTAGCTGATCTCCCCACCCATTGTATCCTTACAGATAGTCCTGGTCAGCCATTTGAACTTTTCAGTTCATTTTTTGTAACACCAAATTGCATTCTCCGGGTTCTGCAACCACCCCATCACCACCTTAGAGTCACCTTCTATTAATAGCCATTTGAAATTAGTTTAATAGTGCCCAACATAAACATTCACCAAAAGGGGGAAAATACTATGCAAGCATAATTTAAAAGTCAGGAATAGATCCACTTAATAGAGGTGTTACAATAGTACCCACCTCATCAAAATCAGCAAAAATATGTGAAAATTCTCCCATAAACCACACCTGCAATGAGAGACCAATCTACTCAGTTGGAATCACCAAGATATACAGTTAAGACCTGAAAGTACTGTCTAAAAAGATCCCTCTGCAGCCACCAAACTAATGATGATGGGAAACAAATACCATAGCTGAAAGGCACTGCAAGCTTGATGCTCGCAAACATTGCTTGCTTTGTTCTTCCCCAGAATCATGAGCCACAGAACACACTTTATGAACCAAACCTTCAATATTGTGCGTGTAGGTACCATCTGCCTGTTAATGCATGCAATAAAAATAAAGCCAAGTTATCACATGATAAAATGTTTCTAGAATAGAAAAGATGGAAATAGATGTACAAGTATGCAAGAAGATTTGAGAAGGAAGCCACAACGATAGTTCATTTAATAAATAAATTTAAGGATAATGAAATTTACGAATCTATCATATATATTCATGTGTATAAGATGGATAGAAATTAGAAAGAGGTCCACTCTAAATCAACACAGTATGTGCATTAGTTAGGAATTATGATTGGCACTATACTCTTACATGTCCTTGTCAAATTAAAATAATTGAAGAAAAGTCATTGATTGTCATGCATCAACCCATCAGTAAGGTGAAAGGTCATAATGCCAGATAAATCACCACAGAGGGGAAGGCATAGAGTGGAAGGTCATAAACATGTAGACCAGAAAAATAATTATTTATGGGGATATGACAAGAGACATATGTGGCATTCTAGAATTGATAATAATAGGTGTCTCCATGATTTACAAGAAATGTCAGTAAAATTAACCCAAATTTATCAGAATCTAGAAAATATCAGTAAGATACTTCCAGAACTCCTCAAAAACAAAAGTAAAAAATATATATAATTAAAGCATAATGGATGTAGTAAACTTACCTGATTGTAAATGAATCTAGTCAAGGTTTGGCATCCAAGAATGCACACTGCATCTTTCTTCGTGTGATCCAAAAGTTCAATAATGACATTCAGTATGTTGAGAGCAAAGTATGCCCTAAGAACAACAGCAATAACAAAAGTAAAACTGGCATGGTCCAAAAGATTTACAACTAAACTGTGCATCTAAAGTTGTAAGTATAAAGTAAACACAACACAATAACCTATTGGCTAGTGGCAACTGGAAAAAAGGTTAATACAGCTACCAAGAAGAAACAGTTAGGTAAAAGAGAAAGAACTGAGAAAAGAATCCTCTCTAATCACAGGTATAAGAAAACATGAAAAATTATATTTGTAATGGAAGTTTCATAAAAAATGTAGATCCAGTTACCATTTAAGGAATATAAAATTTTATGATGAAAATAAGATTGGATATAGTTTAAGCTGGTTTTATCATGAACCTAGCAGGGGAAAAATAGATCTAGTTTCATTAAACCAGTTATAACTAATATATTCAGCTTCAGCAACGGAAATCTAGGGTAAAACATGACAAGAAACAAGAAATTCATTGGACTTACATTTGCTCCTTACACATGCAAAGCAATTTGTTGAAGGCCTCTGTGATTATATTAACAATTTTGATGTGCTCAGATCGCAGTTCCTTGTAGATCCTTTGTTCCAGATACTTTGCAATCTACAGAAATTTAAACGCGAGGAAAATGACCTCGAGTTGATTGAAGTTACTATTTCTTCTTAAGAAGAAACAAGAAAAAAAATGCAATCAGTACCTTGGGGATACGGAAAGGGTTCCTAGCAGCATATTCACATAACTTGACAATTTTTCTTTCATTTGGAGGACCATCCTGAAAAATCAAGATAACCTCATTATACTAGAAGTTGATAAGAAAAATAAAACTAGTAAACAAATCAATAGCAAAAGTACCAGTTTAAGCTAGTAAATAAGGCAAATAGCATAAATGCTTGTTGAGTTTTAACTCCAAGGAGGATATTGCCACTTCCAGTTGACTTAATGGTTAATCCAAGTTAACAAGTCAATTGAAAGTTTCACAGCCATATTGAATCATCCCTTCATACTGTTTGCCTACCTTAAGACGAAAAAAGAAACAAAGTAGGAACAAAAAAAAAAAAAAAAGATAGACTGGCTTGAAAAGGGAAATGGAAGTTGTACCAAGATCGTGTTTGACAGATAGAATTTAAGTCTAAAGATAGATGACAAACTTATTCCAAACATGGAATGAACCGACCAGTGTGCCATGAAAAACAAGTTTTGATCAAAGAAGGGCAAGGAGAGAAACATACATAACCAGGACAAGCATTTTGGGTAACTCTTCTATGGGTAGGAAACACCTTGCTCCACTGAAGCATGAAGTAATGAATGATAATAATGTTTATGACTTTATGACAAGATATTGGATAGTTTACCACATGAATCCCCAACAAGTAAGTAGAATAGCACATTTCACTATTTATCTCAGTACCATAATGTGTTATGTTTAAATTTCGCTTACCTGTTAAGTGAACATATGGTCAACACTGGGAATAAAACACACAAAAAAGGAATGAAAAAAAAAAAAAACAAAAATGTTTGCAAGATAGCTGAGCAGGAAAATGAATATGCATCTCACACCGCATGATCAGATACAATACTAGCTACTAAACCTATGAATAACCAAGGCAAAACATATTACGTAACAAATGAAAAATTGGTTGAAGTGCTGAACCAGAGGTAAGAAGTGTGAAGTTGGCGGAGCCTTACAACGGACTTGGGGAAGATCTCAGCAAGCAGCTTCTTGTAACGCTTAACTGGTTGTCGAGATCTCGACCTCAAAGCAGGGCAGCACACGCACATGTTCCCACATACTGGAAGAACTCTCCTGGAAATAAAACCCATCCCCTGTAGAGCAAAATAATGAGAAAGAGATGACAGTTGACAATGAAAAATCTTCTCTTCAGACCTCCACAGCTCGAGCGTAGAAGCCCAACAAAATGTGTTCAAGCTAAGCCACCAACAACCGAAAGGGGAAATTAAAAACTAAAGAACGTGAAAAACCAGACTGAACCAAAGAACACTTTAAAAAAATGGCGATAGAAAAACAAAAAAACATAAAGAAAGAAGGAAAAGACAAATGTCCAGATAAAATTGTCTGCAAAACTAACCAGAGAGACGCGTAAAAGGCAGAAACGCGTCTCTCTTACACAAGTAGGAGGCAAGAGAACATACTCTGCTCTGTAGAAGAAGATTTGAGGTGGAGAAAATCAAAAATCTCCCTCCAGATTACAATGCTTTGCTTCTGCAACGTGAATCAGAAGCAGTGAGCGAGCGAGGGAGACACTAAAAAACTATCGAGAAGAACAACTCGGTCACGTGACTATACCCAAAAGAAACCTGCTTTTTGTCAGAACTCGGGAACACTGAACCTCGACTTTTTAAGCTGAAAAAATGCTTTAATCATGGCGGATTCCAATTTTCGATTAAAATCCCTTAATTTGATTTTCTTGCTTCAGTGCGATCAATCAGAAAGGAGCAAAATGGAGGGAAGTGGGAAGTTCAATAATGTGTAGTAAGCTAACATGCTTTGGTGGGATAAAACAATAATTTGAGGGAGAATCTCTTTGTTGGGTTTTCAAGGATCAAACAAAAAAAATTCATTTTGGGGTTCCAGATCATACTTTCAGTAATTGATGAATGTGGGTTGTCTGGTTTTCTAGTCTATCCCATTTGACTGGTAGCAATAAATAAATAAATAAACCAGACAACCACTCTGATCCACTGGAAGATAATTGTGTTATGGCAGTTAGTTGGTCCAACCACCAACAACTTCCCGGTTCAGATTGAAATGGGTCAAAATGGTTCTTGGTAGTAGGCAAAGTTAAATATCGCTGTATCGATATTAAAAATCATATATATTCTAAGGGTTCTCCAAACATCTATCAGAACCTATCAGATACGATATGATACATTTGATACAAGATATATTGTATTGAAATTTTAATTTTTTATTTACAGGAAGCCGGTTGCCCTCTTTAACAAACAACAATAAGTATTTTCAGCCCATCATTAACCCATATGGTGAAACCATTTGAACAATCACTCGGCCTGATTCTGGGATTTGATAAAAAACTGTTGATTTGGTCTAAAATTGTTCTGTCATTAAGTTGAACCATTGATTCATTTGACCCGATCAATGGGTCATGGGTTACACGCTCTGTGTATGTGAAAATTTTGGAAATCCAATTGGGGTGATCATTATCCATTCCGCGTGATTTTTTGAGACCTATGTGTTTGGACATTGGAGGCACCGAAAAAATTTCTGGCCTCAAATTCAAAAATAAAAACATAAATTAGACATAAAATAATGTATATATCCAAGGTTTTTAAAACCAATCCAGACAATAAATCGGTCAGGGTCTGGTTCCTGGGTCGAACAGTCCAATTGTTCGAATCGAATGATCGGCCTATTCTGACAAAAAAGTACAAAAATTAAAGAATGATTCAAATGGTTCTAACAGTTCAACCGCTCAAGTTAACAGTTTACTGATCAAATCAACATTTTTTTGGTAACAGTCCGGTTTTAGGAAAAAATGGAACCAGTCACCTGACTAATTCCCGATTTTTTCGGTTCAGCTCAGTTTAAAAAACCATGTATATATCATATGTAATATATAATTATACATTATTATTTTATTGATATCATACTTGTTTATATAGATGTACATGCCATATCACAATCTTATCATTCCACCCAAATGATCAAACCATTAACCCATGACCCAGGCAAAAACGATTCAACCAATCGGATTTTAAAACACTGATAACAACAAATCAACAATTTATGGGTCCTCCTTGATGTTTGATCTGTCTTGAACCGGTCCAACCTGCTGCTACCGCATCAATCCAGCGAGCTTCCATGGAGTGGACCACATGTTCTTATTATATGCACAGCTTTAATGGTAAAGATGTGGGACGAGTCTTTGCACTCAACAACTGATGAAAGTAGTGAAAGCGACCAGAATTGATTTCCAGTCATTGTTTGATCAGAAGCAGCCTAATTTCTCAAACAAGTCATATTTGCTTGGTCAGACCACATGTGCGGTGTGGTGTTTGGGGAACATTGTACGTTTGATTTTGCTTATTGTTATTATATTTTTATCCATTAAATTTCTATTCTCTTATCCTCTTAATGCAAATATCAGCGTATCTGCTATGCAATTTGAGAAAAGGAATATTAAAATAATGGTAGCAGCAGTGGTATCATCCACCAATCAAGGAACTATATTTAATTTAGTTTTTATATCTTAGAGTTTTTTTTGGAGAAGTACAGAAAGGTCCGATGCAGATTTTTGAATTCCACTGCAAAGTTATAAACATTCAAAATGTAAAAAATGCACACTTTATACATCAGTGCCCCGTGCATTGACATCAATTCCAAGCTGATAACCACACTAATTGTAATTTGGGCCTAAAAATTCTGACCATGGGCTGAATCTTCTTTCTCCCATTTTTTTAATACTCAAGGCTTGTTTGAAGCCATTTTTACATTTAGTTATCATTATACTCATTATTTATACAAAACATAGAGCCCCTTTATCAGGATTTCACAAAAGGTTGCCCTGCCCATACCGTAGACAAAGGTGCTGTTTGGTATTATTGACATTTCAAGTACAAAAGCCACCACATCATTATTTATACAAAATGACTGCTCTCAAACTCAATTCATGCATTGCAACTGCATGCATTTTACATAGCCAGTTAGGCTTGCTCTACGATTTAATTAGCAAAGTATTAAAAGAAAATAGGGTAATTATTTGTTTTACTATTTGAATGAATATATACATTTTTCTTGAAAAAAAAAATCAAACGTAGTCAATATGATGAAGCTGCAAGGTGCCACTCAGCTAACGTCTTTAGCTGGTCGTAGCAGAGATTTAGGATCGAATCCCACCTGCACCTGGGTTGGGGGATGGGTTCTATTTTCATAGTGTGGCCCTTCAAAAAATAAAGAAAAAAATAAATAAAGGATGAAGCTTATACACGCATCCCAAGTTAAAAATTCTATTATTTATAAGGATATTTTAACTGTAAAAAAGAAATAAATCCCTAAAATAAGGACTGCCAAATGGAGTCTCACTGTTTTGAAATTTGAGATGACAGAGGCATCCATCTCATACTGGTTAGAAAAAAAAAAATAAATAAATCATCAATTGGCCACCTTTTTTCCCTTTCCCCAAAAGAATGGAAGAAAAGAAGGTAGACCCCATCTTTACACCTGGTAACTAGGAGGGTGGGCCATTGGGATTGGGGGGACCTTGTGATCCGACACATCATTTCCTCTCCATCTGTAAAGCTTCAGCTAAAGGGAACTCTGCATGCTGCAGATGAAAGGCAAAAAAAAGGAGAACTTTTTCTGGCATCTCCTTGATATTGAAAATTTGAAACTTAAGCCCTCTCTACTCATTTTGAAAGTCAGAATGCAAATTTCAAACTTCTGTTCAAGAGCACTTTATTTGTTCTCTTGTTTTTCACATTAGGAAGGAAATTTCAAAAGGATTAGGAAAAAACAGTTTAGTGGCAGCAATTTATACAAAAAGAAATTAAGTCTACAGTGCAAGACCCAAGATGTGGATAAAGTGAATTAAGGGCCACCCATCTCACCCATGTGAGCAATTCAAAGGATGGGCCCCCACCCCACATCTAATGGGCTTGGATTGGCCGTGCAAATGCTCCTTCACATGGGAAGAGACATGATAAGGTGGTTATAATTTATAAAGCTTAGGCCTAGAAAGGGTTATAATAATAATGCAAATGCAAAAGGTGGTATTGCTTGTGAGTTGTGACTATCATCGTTTATTTCCCGCCATAGTTATAGTGAATTAACTGAAAGAATATTTTATTGCTGCCTTGCTGGACGGGCCGTGGGCGTTGAAGCAGTTGAAGTGCACATGGCGATTCACCCGTAACATTATGCCCACGTGTCAACTACATTTAATGCGAGTTTCTTACAAAGAGACATCTCACCATCACGGGGCCTTGTGAAGGTTGGCCCTACGTGTAACGTCACGAAGTTGTTAGTGTGTTTGATGAAAATCTTGCAAAATAAAAAAAAAACAAATAAAAAATCACACTTTTCAATGAAGAAGGGTTCGTTTGGCACATCTTTTTGAGAAGATTTTCTGGTAGTTATGACTGGGAAAAGACGCATTGAGCTTTTGCATGAAGATCTGAGTGGTCTGAAGTTAGTTTGGTAGTAACATGTCTTTCCGTGTCTTTTCACACGAGAATAAAACACGAAAAACTTCATTTGGAGCTTCCTGAAATCAGCCCAAAATGGGCTTCTCGTGTCTTTTTGATGCTCCGGCTTCTAGTGGCTAGATCTTCTATGAATCAAATGGGAAAAGGGCTTGTAAACAGCCGAAAGACCGCACAAAAAGACGCTCCAAATGGACCCAAACTTATTTTGTGTAATTTCTTTGAACCTGTTCAATCCAAGGTTTTTAAAACCGGATCGAACATGGAATTGTTCTAGGTCTGGTTCCTGGGTCGAACGGTCTGATCATTTGGTCCAATTCCCATTCTGACAAAAAAAAACAAAAAACGGCCAAAAACTGTTATCTAAGTCAACAATTTATTGGCCAAAAAGCAATTTTGGGGTAAAATGGAACCGATCAAGTGACTGGTTTCCAGTTTTTCCGATCCAATCCGATTTTCAAAACATTAGTTCAGCCAATGCTACTCAATCAACATTAAAGTTCTCCCCTAAATGCCTGTTTGGAGGGTTTTCACGTAAACGCAGTGGCTTCCTACTTTGCAAGGTCTCACATAAAAAGCCTAGAAATTATGTTTGATGAAAAACCCGAAAAGTCCTAGTATGCTTATTAAGCTAAGCAATCAACTTTATGATGAATTTAGGGCTCATTGGGCGCATCTTTTTGGGAAAATCTTCAGGTAGCTCTGACAGTTAAAAGATGTATTAAGCTTTTGAATGAAGATCTGAGCAACTTGAAGCTAGTTGGGTAGTATCACGTCTTTCTGTGTCGTTCAGTGTGAGAATAAAATGCAAAAGACGTGAAAAGCTTCATTTGAAGCTTTCCAAAATCAGCCCAAAATGGGCTTCTCACGTCTTTTCGATGCTCTCATTTTGACGATTAAATCTTTTGCGAACTAAACAGTAATTGACCGAAATTCGATTTGCCCAGCTTATAAACAACCGAAAGACCGAGTGAAAAGACACGCCAAACAGGCCCTTAGTTTATTCCCGCTCATGAGAGCTTTTACATAGCATCTTCTTATTTTGCAAGATGGGGCTCACATGGAAGGTTTGGAAAGTTTAGCAGCTATGTTTGCTGAAAACCCCGAAAAGCCTAAATACATCTTAATTCAGATAAGAAATTGATTTTCCAATGAAGCTAGTAGTTTTAGTGACTTCCTTAAAACTGTTTAATCAACCCAACTTAATCAAAAGTGAAACTCTCACAAATAGGCTTTTAGTAGCTTCAAAGCGGTTCAGCGAACACAGTTCTATAAAAGGTGAAGCCATCCCAAACAGGCTCCAAGAGAGTCATCACTCTTTAGTATGAGGCTACAAAGATCAACGAGTGAGACTCGTCACTGTAAGCACTTAAACAGTTCTATCTAAAAGTTTAAAACAGAATTCATATCGAAGGCCCACTCTTAGTCAGGCTTGGACAGGAATTTAGGCCAGTAGGCACAAGCTCAGAACGAAAGCATTAGGTCTGACTTTTTTTCAGACTGGATTTGAGATTTTTCAAAAAAAAAAAGTCAAATCCAAACATGAACCTGACCTGATGATATTTTATTTAATAAAATATATTTCATATAATAAAATAATATATGTTTTTTTCGTTCATCTTCACTATTCTCAAGCCATAGTAAAATCTTTTAGTATTATTCAGTTTGAGGTCATTAATATAAATAAATCAATTTTATTACTAAATAAAAAAGTATTTTTTCTCAATCTTTTTCAGGCTCGAGCTTTAGACTTTACATAAGGGTTGGGTTCAAGTTCAAAATCAAGGTCCAATGGTCTGGCCAAACTTGGGCTCAGACTTGATTGTGTTCTATTGATATAGAAGCAAAGCTTAGCCCAACCTATAAATAGGTCTAATTGAGACAAGGCTTAGATGACGATGATGATTGAATACAATCGTAGTTGAATATGATCCAAACCTACCCAATTACAGCCATAGTCTAAGGTGCTTGGAATCCCCACTTCCGATTGTGTTCAATGTAATGGGATTCTCTCCAAACAATAATCCTGTACAACGTATAAACATGAAAATCCCATCATATATTGAGAATATCTCTCCATAAATTTAAAATAAATGTATAAAAAAACATTTCCAATGTACAGTTAAATGCTATAAAGTTTTTGCTTGGATATCCACACATTTAGCTCCATCTTCCCCATCACTCTCACTCTCTCTAATAGCCTTTGTAAGAATATAATATACTTGGCATATGATAAGCCAAGACAATAGTATGATTGGGGACCTTAGGGCCAAGAATGTAGCACACAGCCGGGTCCAACATGTTCTTCCAAGTTCCAACAATGGTGGTACCCCTTTTGAACACACAGTCCCAGACATTATTCCTTCAACATGACATGTTCGATGTTTAAAAATCTGAAATAAATAATCTTGAAAAGCTGGAATACCAACTGAAATCCCGGTTATCTCATGAGAATCCTCTCTACGATTCTCAAAATATATTCCAAATATTCTATTCAAAAAATTCCTTTAGAGGTAGGGATTTGGTCCAATCCAATCCAGTCCAATGTAAGTCCATTATAAATGGATCAGTTTCAATCCAATCCAATAAATATTTTGGACCATTTTGGATTGGTCCAATTCAATGTCTGGACCTTCCAATCTATTCAAATTTGTTTTAATTTAGATTAGTTCTAATCCAAACCCAGTCCATTGACACCTATATTCTTATATTTTATCAATAGACCAGATATTAGCTCAATCCAACCCAATCCAATATAATTCATTATGGATGGACCAGGTCCAATCCAATCCAATAAATACTTTGGACCATCAAATCTGGATTGGTCCAATTCAATATGTCTTATTGGTCTGTTTCAATCCGTCGAAATTGATTTTGGATTGGAGTGGATCCATTGACACTCCTACTTAGAGGCTTAGACAACCTAAAAATTCCATTCCAAATAAAAACATGAACAAATTTGTTTTGGTATCAAAATTTTTTATATTTTTGTAAACCATAATATTGTTCCATTAAAGCAGAATCACTGTGAAGGGCTAGGAGATTTCATGAAGATTTATCCGGTAGGGTTAGGAGGAGTGCTCTTGGTCCTATCCACGGTGAATGGCCAACCATCCTATTTAGACCCTGTTTGGTACAGCTTCTGTGTAGAGATGAGTTGGATGGCAACAGTGATGGTTGGAGCACTTGTGTTTTTTAAAAGCTACCTACCTACATTAGCTTCTGTCTTATTTCTCGCATCTGGAACTGGAAGACAATGATATGCTTTTCAGATTTTCATCAAATGCAGCTTGTAGTAGGAGTGCAACTTGGGCAGGCCTAGTCCAAGTTCGAACCAGCCTAATCGGAAATTTTACACGGGTTAGGTTTGGATTTTCGGTCTTTGGGTTGGGCTCAGGCCTAAGAAGTCGAGCTTTTTTATTTTTCGGGCCGAGTTTGGACTTAGCCCTTAAGTAGCCTGAATCTGACTCAAGCCTGGACCAACTATATACATCCATACATACATATGTATATGTATATAAATTTTGCATACATACATACATACATTCATTGACCAACCCGAATCCAATCCAAATGCATTAAATTACAATATGGGCTGGGCTTAGATTGAAAATGTTGGGCTTTACCTCAAACTTAAGTCTTAAACCCAAATTTTAGAATTAGGTCTGAATTAATTATAAACCCAATCCAACCTGCTCAACTTGCACCCCTAACTTCTAGTGTTCTCGTATAGAACTAAATTTAAAATGTCAGAAGTTACATCCCTAAATCCCTCTTAAAAAGGCACTTCATGGGAAGTTTGAATGTAATAGTCACATTCATTGCACATTGAGAATAGTGGTTATAATTTACATCGTCGATATATTCCTAATGTATATGATTACCAACAATGTATTAATTATAGTCAGCAGATTCAGACTTCTTCGTGGGGCCATGGTGGCATCTCCCACCTGTACGCAAGGGTTTCAACCATTATCATCCGGACTGATCGTAGTCATGTCAGCAATATGGTGAACTACCACCCTTTTAATGATTTAATAGTTAATGCCATCTACACTATCAGCTTTTATAATTAATGACATCAGTGCCTCACAAGCGAGCGCCTCACAATTTAAACACATTCCAACCGTGTATTGAGAATTCATAATTAATTGCATTATAGTTGATGTCCGTGAGGTCAGAGATTCGATGAAGCTTTGAGGGCTGAGGAGTGAGGTACCATCAACAGTATCAGACCATTACAAGTCAATTTGAGCAGATTTCCTTTAGTCATGTCTACATGGAAGAAGGCAGCAGATATGGGCAGGGAATGAGACACAGGAAAATGAAACCAATAACGAGTCGGGATCTACTCACAAACCAAAAAGTATACCAAACACGTTCCAACTATGACTGCTAATGGGCCAGGTCTAGCTGGCATACCCAAACCATTTTGTCTCGATTAATAATTGGGTCAGTTTGTTATTGGATGCCTCGAATCGGTTTACATTTGGATCCGATTTTTTATTATATATATATATTATCATATTTTATGTTTGAAATGATATATTTAATAAATAATAAATAAGATAATAAAACATATAATTTATTAATATACAGATAACTTAGTAATTTTTGATCGTTTTTACTAAGGTTATATTATCAAATTTTAAATTTTATGTTATTCTTTAAATAAACAATATAGTTTTCAGTATAATCGAACCTATCGGGTCTGGACCCAATAGACCCAACTAATAACTAGGATAGTTTTGGGTCTGTGATTTTGTCCCATCAATAATTGGTTAGGAACCGGTTCTACCTAGACCCGACCTAGACCTAACCCATTGACAGCCCTACTAATCTCAATTGTTTGCACTCTTATCAGTACAAGATAGCTTATGCATTTCATAAATAAAAAATCAAGTACATCACAAATTGCGCAGAAAACTTTTAGCCATCTAGATATCAATTTGGTTTAGGTTTGGTCATTTTCCTTTGCCAAACATAAGAAAATTAGAATCAAAACATCCTCCTAGGGAATATCTATATGTATACATAATTATATTTTATATACATAAAACAATATTTTCTGATAATAAAATAATATTTTTTATTAAATGAGATTAAATCCACATCCAATCCAATTATTAATTGGATGCAAGTTCTAACATTCAAATTTGTGATAATCATATCAAAGTCTAATCGGGCATTAGACTTTCAAACTCTAATGACAACCCTAGTGGATAGGGCCCAAGCTAAGCAACCCCTAATCTCAATGAGGAAGTTATATATATAATTATAGATAGATAGAAAGATATATATATATATATATATATATATATAGTGAGAGAATAGACTAAAATTAAATAATTTTTTTAATTTTAAAAAAATTTATAGTTTTATATTTAAGATAGGTAAGCCTGCCCCTATCCTAGGCACAAACAAATATTATTATGCTTGAGGTGTGGGTTAGGTTGGGTCAGACAACCTTAAAAATTGTTAATACCCCATCAAAATTTGGTTTGAGATCTTTTATTTAATTATTTTATTAAGTAATTAGCAATAATTTATTATTTTTATTAAAAATTATTAATATAACTAATCCAAAGTACTAAATTATTTTTTAACAAATTACTCTTTATTGAAAAGATCATGTACGAGAAACTGGTGACAACATAAACCCATATAAGTTATTATTTTTCTTAAGAATGGAGACCGGAAATGAATAATATGAAAAAAAAAACCCAAAGAAGATAGCCCAAAGGTTCATGTAGATATTTGAATCCCATGAAAAAGGAATTGTAATTAGGGATTCCTTAGGCTCAGTTTGGAAGGGGTACAAATACAAATATGTACAATGCAAATGCATACAAAATACAAGGTTTTGCACTCTACAAATTTGTATTTGTACTCTTTCCAAATTGAGCCTCAGGCTGTATTTAGTTGCAACGAAAATAAATTTACACTGATGCAAAACTATGATAGTGCAAATGATTTGAGTGTAAATTCTGATATATTTTTGTTTTAAATTTTAACTTATTTTGTTTAATTGTAATACAAATGAAATAAATTAAGAAATGAAGCAGAGTAAAGTAGAACCCAAAACAAAATTAAACAACAATTTGCATTATTTTCATTTGCACTCGTGCATTTGTATTAGTGCAAATAAAATTGCACTGCAATCAAACACAACCTTATCTATTAATTGCTTGCAATTGGGATACCCATGGGTTTTGGGGTGATCAAATACTCTTTCCTTACATTGCATGCATATGTTCCATATAATCGGCCGGGTGATGATAGTGTTTCATTTATATATAATAAGATTTCTCCTTGTGTGTTTTTGGAACTAATGATAATATTACTAAAGAATTGAATTTTGAAGACACACATGGATTTTTTCTACTATATAAAACATATGAAACTCTTTATTTTAAACAAATAGAGATGGGTCTTGAAACATATGTCTAGCCATATGTCTCAATAAACCTCATCAAAAAATACAATAAGGAAACCTATTCATTATTAGTAAGTACAATTGAAAACAAGGGGGTGTGCATTTGCAAACATAGGTAAGCACACCTCTCCTTGCACTTTGAACCAATGGAGATAGAAGAACAAAGTGGAAAATTGAGGTCAAAATTCTAGAAAAGAATGGTGTGACGACCATGGATGGATTGGTTTACAAACTTGGAGGAGGGGTAAGCCAATCATCGCCATTAATGAATCCCGTGCTCAAGAAAGGTTGGACTTCTGCATCACTTAGCTTTGTTTTCACCCATGCTGGACGCTTATCTGTGTTTGATCCTGGTCCTGTGTTCTTATACTCAACGAAGTAAACATTGCTGCAACATGATAACAAAAATTTAGAATTAATGATCCGAATTAATAGTTTAGAGTTGATGCATAAACAAATAGTGAAATTGAATTATTGTTGCGACATTTAGATTCAACTAAGACATTGGTTGCATACGTTGTGGGAAATGCTCCTTCATGCCAGCCTAAAGGATTGACTTGGGCGCACATATCAGTGAAGGCGAAGATAATCCTTCCGTAAGGAAACCATGGCCGCCCTAAATAGATGTCTCCGGTTCCTGTAACCTTGCAATGAACGAAAGAGAAGCCATTATCTTCACTTGCATTCTTTCTCGCTTGTGCCACGATCATTACAAGCTCATTTGATATCGAGCGTATCTCAGTGTTCTGCAACCACACAAAGGAAGTTGTTTATATATACAAATTCTTTCTCTATGGTTCATTAATTATCACAACCCATACAGATATAGACAAACACAAACACACAGTACCATAAACAGAGTTTTTCCACCACCGAAGACGAAATCCACTGTCCCTTCAACGTAGCAATCCTTGAAGTAGTGCCTGCCCTTGTAAGCCAACAATGTGTCTTGAAAGCCGATGAACCTGCAGTTATAAAACGCCGCCTTGTCCCCGGAGACTCTCATTGCCACTGCCTGACCTCCGTTGAATCTAAATTGGCCGGTGGGTATTGGAGCCGAATTCTGAAACGATATGAGAGGGAAAATTAAAAAGAATACACATGGTGGGTTAGAAACGTATATGTACTCTATATAATCATACAGACAAGAAGATGGACAAAACCTTCATGATGATATTGGCGGCCACAAAGTAGTCAGCCAGCACCATTACGGAAGCACTATCGACGGTGCCATACTCATGAGCCGTACCGCCGAAGGACAAGGTGGGCATGTTCTGGGGCGACCCGTAGAAGGTGATGAATGGCTTGTCCACTGTGATCTTCTCTACATACTCCCCCGGTCCTATCGAAATGACAACACGCTCTTTATTATCCGTAGGAATGCTTTTGAGGGCATCCGTCACCGTCTTGAACTCGCCGCTGCCGTCCAGGTTAACCTTGATCACTTTTTTGCTTTTTTCAGCGTCAGCTAAGGCAGCATCAAGAGAGTCACCTCCTATTGGAAGGACAATCAACACCAAAAATATCATATATTTCATCAGAATACAACCGGCGGTGGTGCTTTTCATGTTTTCGGCTATGTTGTTTTCTTTATGATAGATAGATAATTCAATGATGGAGAGGGCAAGGGACAGACTCTCTTTTATAGCATCACATAGAGATATAGAGATACATAGAGAAAGAGGGCGAGAGTCAATAGAAAATTTCATGCATTGATTTTCGGTCTATTATTGATTGTTTTTTAAAACAGAAAGGAATTTCCTTCTTGATGAGACACAAAGTAGTGGAAGAGAGTAAATTTATGAAACAAGTCCTCCGAAGCATGAGGAGTGCCTTGCACATGAGTTGTAAAATAGTTTTGGGTGTTAGAGATTTTTCCTCTTGTCATGGGCAGTTGGGTTAGATAGCCTGGTAGTCAAAATTTGTGGTAGTAAATCCTGACACATGGCTAGGCGCTTGGATGTACAATGCACAAGAACGACACTCAAATAGACCTCTTCATGGTCTTCATAAACATGGTTTTGTTAGGCCCGAATCCGAGCCCGGACCTGATAAAAAACTTGAGACCGAAGCCTGTCCTAACAGAGGATTCACCGCCGGTGGCTGTGTTCACCGGTGCTGAGTTCGCCGGTAAGCTGAGATTTTGACAATGAAAAGTGAAGTCAGTTCGCGTCTGTGAGAGAGAGAGAGAGAGAAGACTCATCGCCGATCTGTCGGAGTTTACTGGTTGCGCCAGTGAGTGTTCGCCGGTTCTGTGGCTGCCTGAGAGTGTGAGGATGTGATGTGAGTCACTGTAAAGAAAAGAGAGGTTCGGAAGTTCGACTAACTTAAAAGAGATGAATGAGAAAGAGGGATTACTTAGGAGTTAGAATATTAGGGTTTTTGGGTTTAATCTATAGGTCGGGCCGAGTCAGGCTATTTTAACAAATCCCAAGCCTAGCTAGAATTTATTGTGAGCCGAGCTTTTTGGCCCGAGGTCAAATCCGCGGGCTCAAATGTATATTCAAGCCCGTCAGGGGGCCAGGCTGGGCTGGCGGCCTATGAACAGGTCTACACTCAAACCTATTGTAAATGTAACCCAATACACAACCTTCCATGCAATAAGTCCCGATGCTTGTATATGCACTTAGATCTGTTACCCTCAAGAACATTCGTCACACGTTTTCGATAGCTAATCCGATACAAACCAAATCATCTCAGCCCTTAGTTATATTCTAAAATATCCGTTTTCCTTAGTTTGGAAACTTATATTGTCAAAACCAACCTGATGATTGTGTTATGAAAGAACTTGAAGAGGATGATTAATTCTCAACTTGTATTTTGTATCACGATCTCTGTATAGTATATATACAGGTTGTATATGTACATGATAATTATAGATAAAAATAAAGATAATATATATATATATATATAAGAGATAATCATAACAGTTGCAATAGTGAAAGGGCTTGCCCTTATCTCAAATACTAGGGAACTAGGGGTGGATTTGAGTCGGGCCGAGCCAAGCCGAATATTTAGTTATTTGAGCTTGTTCACTAGAAAACTATGAGCCTCAAATTTGAGTTAGAGAGTTGATCTCGAGCTCAGCTCGACTCAAAAGCTCATAACCTCGAGTTCGACTATGAGCCATGCTTCGTATAAAAAAAATTATACATATAAAAATTATTATTTTTTATTTTACATATAAAAACTAGTTATTATTATACATATAAAAAATAAAAATATTATATATAATATTTTTAGTTTATGTATGTATGTATAAGCTTGATTAGGCTCGGAAGCCTCTTGAGTCAAGCTCAATTAGCAAACGAGCCTATACACAGGGCTCAAATTCGGCTCTAAGCTCATTTTGGACTGAACTAAATTGAGTTTTTCACGAGCCAAATTCGAATAACTTATGAAAAACTTGATTCGTTTCCATCCCTATGGGTAACCAAATGCTCTAACAGTCCCCCTCAAGTTGATGGTGGTGAGACAACGCTCAACTTGAATCGTAGTAGCTAGAACTGAGAAGAGAGAGCCTTGGTGAAAATGTAAGCTGACTAATCAGTTGCGGCAATGTAGTGAACTTGGAGTTGTTTGCGAGCAAAATGGAAATCAATTTCAATGTGCTATGTACGTACATGGAAGATAGGATTCACTTTGTTTGGTGGGTTTGGCATCACAATGCGCAACTTAGAGAAGAGAGAACGAAGCCACAAGACTTTGGAGACAACTATAACTAACCAGTAGAACCAGAATTACTCCTTTTTGTGGGATTCTGTAATGGAGAGATTAAGTGTTGTGGGGCCCGCAAATTGCTAACTTACATAGTGTTTGGTAGCATGGGCGTTATCGACATGTTTTTCAAAGATAAATGCCCACGCTAAAAACACACACATTCAACTTTAAAGATGGTGTTTGGTAGTGTGGGCGTTTATGCCACCTATGCATAAATATAACAGTGTTAGAAGTGGCCGTGTGTCCTCTCACACCAGCTTGTGCCCCCACCAATTAAACAACAATTGATGACTCCAAATCTCCTGTCCACGTCTACCCACAAAACACTATCCTTGTGAATTGGGAACATCTCCCCCTGCATAATACTACGTAGGACGGTAGGAGGATGAGATGTTTTCCATGTGTGTCTGCAATGTTATGTGGACAGAGTTTGTGTGGGCAGGAGATCCGAACTCCAATTTTACCGCTTCCTCCAATGGCTAGTTCATGAAAATATAAGCATGGATGTTTATTAGTGTTTTTTCATTAAACGCCCCAACCAAACAACACAATTTGCCTTGATAAACGACAACGCTTATGTGCTACCTAGCTGGCACCGTTAAAAATGGCTTCGATACCCAACATCCCCTCAATTCAACCAAATTTTGGGTCCGTTTGGTTTGCAGGAATAGGAGTCTGGAATCAGAATTGGAATGGGCTATTCCGATTCTAATTGTTTGGTTGGACGGAATCAGAATCCCATTCCCATTCCTGCTGGAATGGCATTCCCCCATTTGAGGGAATGGTCATTTCCTGCCCTTCCCTTGGGAATGAAATCTCATTCCTGCTGATTTTAATTCCCATTCCCATTCCTGTCTGAACCAAACAGACTATGGGAATGAACCATTCCGATTCCAATTCTGAAGGATTTCGATTCCATTTCCAATTCTGACTACAAACCAAAAGGACCCTTAATTGATTGAGTTCAACTCAATTCAATTGAACCATGTACAAGTGTGCATTAGATTCTTCAATTAGGTACATTATTTGAAGTGAGGTTGCTACATTGATGGGATGAGTGATTCAGAAATCACCAATTAATCCTTGAACTGGAATTCGAGGGGAGAGAATGCAACTAAGGTTGTGTTTCATTGCCATGCAATTTACTTGTATTCATGGAAATGATTTGGGTGCAAATTCTGATTTATTTTTGTTTTAAAATTTATGATTGTAGTGCAAAATTAATCCAGAATTTGTATTCTTTTCATTTGCACTTCTATGCATTTATATTTCCCTTTTTGCAAATATAATTGCATTGCAACCAAATATAGCTTGAGTATTTTTAGATTGAATCACAAATTCTATCTACCAAACTCACATTCACCTCTTTTCCTAAAATCCAATGTTCTTTTAAAAATTGAACCCAACAATCAACATAGAAACTAGAAAGCTGTCCCGGTTACAGGGTGAATGGCTTAGCCGGACAGATTTTCACTTTTTTTGCTCTTTCTGGTTCAATTTCATAGAGCGATTGCATTTGAAAAATGAGGACCAGTTTGGGAAAGCTGAAGTTTTGATTTAGGTGCTTTTGACTACTGATTGAAGATTCAGCTTTGTTTGTTGGACTGCTTTTAATATTAAAGCAAAAGGGGTGTTTTTCCTGACTCCGAATCTCCTGCCCATGAGAACATTGTCCACTCCTACCCACAATACATTACTCCCCGTGAATTGGGAACATCTCCCCCTACATAATACTATGCAGAGGATGAGATGTTTTCCATATGTGGCTGCGATTAACGTAGGCAGAGTTCTCATAGGCAGGAGATCCGGACTTGTTTTTCCCTTCCACAACCCCTCTCCTTTCGCTAAATGGAATATTTTCCTTTACTAAATGGAATCCAATCCTGTGAGTACTGTAGCAATTCGTGTGCGAAATATTGTAGCCCTTGGTTCTACCCCCTCATAGGCTCCAGATCGAGAGGTGCCATCTCTCTTCCCTTTCTCTCTCTTTTACATCATTTATTCCCTTCCCCATAGCCTCTATCTAGACTCTTGATATCAGCGTTTTCGAACCGCCGTTGACCTAGACAGTCGGACTGTTCGACCTGGAAATCGTCTAGGCAACCAGTTCCGTTTTACCCAAAACCCAGAATCTAGTAAAAAACCATTGAAAAAGTCAACAAACCGTCGACCCGTTCAACGGTTTTGACCATTTTTTTATTTTTTAATTATTTTTATTTTGCTATCAGAACGAGCCATTTGTTCGAATCAAACAGTCGGACCATTGACCCAGAAACCGATGGCCATAACGGTTTCATTTCTCAGTTATTTGTTAAAACGTTGCTTGTTATCCTCAAACCATTTTTCTCTTGATTTTTAATTGATATGGTTTTAAGGGTGGATCAGTGTAAAAGCTTTTATAATTTTGTGAGAAAAAACCATGAGGTGATTTGTTGACATGTCAATGTCATTCTTGAAAATAAAACTATTTTATTATAGTATTTTAATATATTAGTTTTTAATTTTTTTTGTCATTTTTAGGGGAAGAGATGGGACCTGATGGGGCGATGTTAGAGAGAGAGGTTGTGTGAAACCTAATGGACCCAATTAGAGAGAGAAAGAAAGGGGTCATGTGGGAGTCAATGTTATAATGGGGGGTGCGGGGTGGGGGAGTGGGATATATTAGATAGAGAGAGATTTAAAATGACATAAAAACTAGTGAAATGCAAAATACAATGGCCGGTCAACCCTATCCAATATTTTTCAAAAAACCTATATAGGATATTGACATATGAGATGGGTCCTCTGTGAACCATTATCTTACCTAAAAGGACAGTTCTCTCGGTTTACCTTTATCTGTGCCAAATTTCTTCTTGCTTTATAGAGTAGGCTATACAAGCATAACAAGAACTGTTTTTGTTGAAGCTATTGAATCAACGAGCTTTCAAATAGTGGAAAGAAATAGTACAATTGATCATTTTTATCTCCTAATAATCATTCGATATAATTAAATTTTTAATATAGTTAATTTAATTATTTAGATTATTTTAATTTATTTAATGATTTTAAAATATAATTATTAAATCTAAAATTAATTAACAAAATATTTAAAAATACATTAAATGAATTTAATTTATTTGACACAATTCAATTATCTAAATCAATTTAACATAATTCAATCACATAAAATTAATTAATTTATTTATTTAATTTTAGGTTGTGGATCCCATGTATCTTATGACTAGAGTGGAGCATTAGTATTGATTACATAGCATGCTAAATAGCTACTATGTTCAACTAAAAATATCTTTGTTTTGGTTGGACATGTGGGGTGGAGAGAGAGAGAGGGAGGGAGGGCTTTTTGGGGCTTTGTATCAAAGAGAGGGGTTATATCAGGTCTGGTGTTAGCAAAGATAGGCTATATATGTTTTTTTTTTAATTATATTTTTTATTTTAATGAAAGCTATTTATTTTCTTTTTTTTTAAAGACAATTTATTTTTCTTTGACAAATTATTTTTCTTTTTATGACTTTCAATCTTACAACCCTTAGAATAAAATTATTTATTTGAAAACTATTTATCTTATAGCCCATGCAACCTCTGCTATTTGAATAATAATGACAATGTATGAATCTTGATGTCAGCTAATTATTAAAACAATTAATCTTTATTTTAGCAGTTTCAATTAATTATATTAATAACTTTTAACAAACATAATAAATTACCACTAAGTAGGATGCATGTTGGGGTTCCCAAAATTGCTCCCTACTTCTTAGGATAGTGACATTTGTCCCTTAACATGCATCCTACTCTCCCATGCCCGAGTTCTTTTCTCTGTTAGATCTAAAAGGCCTAAAAGAGCTCGCATGAGCTCCAACCTATCTTCTTCTACCTTCACCCGTTCGTCTCCTATTTGATAGTAGAGCTCGAAGACCACTATTCTTTAGTTTTTCTTCGGTTGAGAATGCCTTGTCTTCACATTTCACCATATTAGTGTGATTCTAGTCGGAAAGAGCAACATGTTGTAGGTGAAATGAGATGGGGAGTAGGAATGGTAACGGGGCGGGGATCATATTCCCTGTCCTTGACTCCGATTATAAAAGTAACCCTATCCTCGATCTCCGTTGGAGATAAAATTTGTCCTCCATCCTCGATCCTCGACGGGGATGGGTTTCCCGCGGGAACCCAAATCTCCAAATTTTTTAGATAACAATATTTATTTGAAAAATAAATTTACTTCAAATAAATAAAAATTTTAAATTATAAATAATTTTTAAATATGTTTTGATATATATATAATAATAATATATATTTAATATGAATAATATAAATAATATATAAATACATAATCGGGGTTGGGGACCTCAATTCTCATCACTGACCTCAATCAGGGATTCCTATTAATCCCCGTCCCTATTCCCGCCCCGCCAAAACAATCCTCATCCCCGACCCCATTGGGTCGGTGGGTCGGGGAAGTCAGGTCCCCGCCGAAAATGGGGAAAATTGCCATCCCTACTAAGGAGAGGAATATGTAGGAATGGAAATGGGGCAGGGATCATATTTCTCATCCCCGACCTCAATCCTTGTTGAGGATAAAAGTTGTCCTCCGTCCTTGATCCTTGATGGGAATGGGTTTCCCGCGACAACCTGAATCCCAAAAATTTTTTAGTTAACAATATTTTTAAAAATAAATTTACTTAAGATAAATAAAAAAATTAAAATATAAATAATATTTTAAATATATTTTGATATATATAATATGAATAACATCATATATATGATAATATATTTTAATATAAATAATATTTATTATATATATATAACTGGTGTTGGGGCAAGGTAGGGACCTCATTTCCTATCCCTAACCCTGACCCCAATCGAGGATTCCTATTAATTCACACCCCATCCCTGTCCCACTAAAGCAATCCCCATCCCCGACTCAATGGGGTCGGGGAAGTTAAGCACTCTTAGAGGATGGGGAAGGGGAAAGGGGATTAGGGTTCAACCGTTCAAGCAACTTCTACAAATAATGGGAGAGCTCCGTTGGTGAAATGAGCTGGGGAGAGAGGTAGCAACTAAGTTGAGGGAAAAGCAAGACGAAGTGGGTTAGGTTTTTCGGTGTCCTACTATTTGAATGTTCAAACGGAGACAGAGAATATTTTTGTTCCAAACATATGTTTTTTAGAGATCGCATTAATTTATTAATGTGATTAACTTAACACCCACACCGTTGTACTCACACATGGGAAGAATTGTAAATCGGGCTGTGCTACCCACAGGCCTGGCCCGTCATTGTAGCATGCAGGCATTAATCAGCCCCTCACGAGATTGTCCCCCACAACGTTCCACAGCACATCTTGCCCACAACGTTCTACATCACATCTTTGCTGTGTATTGGGAGCATTTTCTGATGATGACATCATCATTTCTGGGATTATCATCAGAAGATGTTTCTAATACACTGCGGGGATGTACTGTGGGATGTCGTGGGGGGCAATCTTGTGGGGGGCTGATTTAGTCTCGATCCATACCCCTTAGGTCATGTTCGGCTTGGGTTTTCAAGTTTGTGGGGCGGTACAACAAAGCGAGCCATGTTAGTATAGGCTTGTGGTGTGCATGATCCATATATATATATATATATATATATATATATATATATATATATATATATATATATATATATATATATATATTTATTTATTTTCAATTTTACTGTATTTTTTACCCTAATTGTATTGTAATTTTTTAATTTCATTTTCTTATTATTTCATGTAAAATAATTTTTTTTAGAATTTTTAACTTCTTATCTATTTTATTAATTTATTTTCATTTATTTTTATTTTTTTAATATGTCTCTCATGGCCTAGCTCAACTCGGCTTGGGCCCGCCTGGGCTCCTGCCATGGGCCATGCTAGGCCTGACATATTAAGGATCCTAGAGGAGGCAGGGACGACCCATGTAGGCCCATTGGTCGGCACAAACAGCCCATAAAGTCGATTTACACCTCTACACAGGGGATAGTGAGATGTATTTAAGGGACAGATGTCTTGTTCTTATGGGTTTAAATGGATCAGTCATTCCAAATCCAATCCAATTTCTGTCAGATTCGAATATCAGTCAGATTTTTTGAACATATCGGATTCGGATCACCCCTATTTGATCTAAAAAATCTGATTTGATCCAACCAATATGTATGTATAATTAATTATAAAAATATGTATATATTAATATATTTATAAATATGTTTATATTGCATTTCAATATATATATATATATTGAAAATAGTTGAAAAAATACTTATACTTTTTGTTTTTCTTTATATATATTTTTTATTTTTTTTCTTTTAATAATTTAATAAATTTTTTATAATTTGAATTGGATCAGATCAAATTGAGATATCTGACATCTTTAATGATTCGAATTTGAATAACCATTTGTGAGATTCGATCAAATTTTAGGGTCAAATCAGATGTCGGATATATGCTGTCGAATCGGATGCAGATATACCCTTATTCGAATTGAACTGATACATTTGCATCTCTCATTGTTATGTGATCATATTTGAACCAATTGAAGCAAGTTATATAGTTTCAAACAGTTTGAAAATGCAAAACATCATCAAGTAAAAGAGAAGACGTAGGAAATTTAAGCTCACCTTGAAAGGAGTACAAATGCAGATGCTATACATATTTGTATTTATACTTTTTCCAAACTAAGCCTTAATTACATGCTTTAAAAGAACAAAACTACAATAAAAAAATTGAATAAATACCGATGGTGATGAGGGCAGATTTGGCTCTCCAATGATATTGTGACATATGGCACCTCGGAACAAATAGGTGACACCCGGAACCACTTAGGCAACAACTTGCCTTAGTCAAGTTGATGGTGTCCCACCGGGCGGCCTAGCCCAGGCGTGACCTGGTAGCCTGGTACAGACGCCGACCTGGCGGACTAGCCTAGGTGCAGCCTGGCCCAAGCGCTGACCTAGCGACTTGCGAGACGTGCTCGCTGAAAAATTCGGCATGCATATCCTAATACTCCCACGATCCTTGGAAGTTGGCCCACGTGCCGAACGATCCGGAGGGTGGTCAGCGTGCATGGTGGTTGCCTCGGGGATTCTCGAACCACTTAGACGACTTCTCGGAAATCTCAGATGCGATGCGTGAAGCCCACGCCAAACAATGCCTATATAAAGGCACCAAGCCCAATGGCATAGGGGAGGCAAGTAAGCATATTCTAGCTCTCATACTTTGTGATTTTTAGATCACAGTCTATTATGAGAGTACTGATTTAAGCATCGGAGCGACCTTGTTGGGTTAGCCACTCTCGGTCCTCTAACATTGATTCCTTGCAGATCTCTAAAGAACTACGAAGCTCAACAATCAATCTAGCTCGCCACCAGGCAGCTTGGCATCTAATAGGCAGCTCGGCCCTCTGGTCAGCTCGGCACCTAATAGGCAGCTCGACACTCTGGTTAGCTCATCACCTAACCTGCCTAGCTCGGCCCAGTCAGTTCAGCACCTAACCTGCCCAGCTCGGCCTAGTTAACTTGGCACCTAATCTGCCCCCAGCTCAGACCAAATGACGAGGTACTTAGCACAAAAAATTGGCCATCACCGAAAAATCGATTCATCAATTGGCATCGTCTGTGGGAAGCGCTACAAAAGGCTAAGTTCTCATCCTCCGAAAGGCTGAGTCCTCTTCTTCCAAAAAGCTAAGTTCTCACTTTTTAGAAACTAAAAACTCACACTTTCTAGTTTCCATTTTTTATGAACTCAAAGACTATGCAGGAAGTTGATGGCCAACTGACTAAGCAGCTCTACCAACTTTATTTCAACTCGGATAAAGCCTCATAAGTCCTCTTCACGAGGTACCCTCTACAAAGATGAGCTCTTCGTGGCTTCGGCGGGAGTAGGCGGCCAACAGACTGCATGGACGCCCTTGCTGGTCGAGCCTTCCATGGCTCCCGTGCGAGCTGGTGACCTAAAGTCAGTAGTGCTGCCCTCATAGGTCGAGCTCCTATAGATTCTTGTAGGAGTGGGTAACCGACGTCACTAACAAGGCTGATGCAGCGCAACCGTAGCTCTAAGGTGCCGAGCTGATAAAAGACCTCGGCACCACATAAGACCTAGTCACCTCTTTGGCATGGGAAAAATCAAAGATCAAGGAGAGTGGACTACGAGTCGCTCCCAGAGCCCAAGGGCTAAGGTGTTGAGCTGATAAAAGACCTCGGCACCACATAAGTCCCAATCGCCTCCTCAGCATGGGCATACAAGTCCCAATCGCCTTCTCGGCATGGGCACATAAGACCCAGTCGCCTCTTCGGCATGGGCAAAATCAAGGGTAAGGAGAGTGGATTGCGAGTCGCTCCCAGAGCCTAAGGAATTGAATCGATGCTTACGAGCTCATCGAATTAGTCATTTCAGGCCAAAAGGAGCAATCTACTCCCTTCGCTGAGTTATTTTCAACTCGGGAGTGGGGGGGCAAATGATGAGGGCGGATTTGGCCCTCCAATGATATTGTGACACATGGCACCTCAGAACAACTAGATGACATCCGAAACCATTTAGGCAACAACTTGCCTTAGCCAAGTTGATGGTGTCCCACTGGGCAGCTTGGCCCAGGCACGACCAGACGACCTGGCATGAGTGCGAACTGGTAGCCTAGCACAGGCGCGAACTGGCGGCCTGGCCTAGGCGCGACCTGGCGGCCTGGCCCAGGCGCGAACTGGCAGCCTGGCCTAGACGCCGACCTGTGAGACGTGCTCGCCGACAAATTCGGCATGTATATCCTAACACTCTTACGATCCTTGGAAGTTGGCCCACGTGTCGAACGATCCGGAGGGTGGTCAACGTGCATGGCGGTTGCCTCAGGGAATCTCGGACCACTTAGACGACTTCTCGAAAATCTCGGATAAGATGCATGAAGCCCATGCCAAACAATGCCTATATAAAGGCACCAAGCCAAATGGCATAGGGGAGGCAAGTAAGCATATTCTAGCTCTCATACTTTGTGATTTTTATATCGCAGTCTATTATGAGAGTATTGACTTAAGCATCGGAGCGACCTTGTCGGGTTAGACACCCCGGGTCCTCTGACATTGATTCCTTGCAGGTCTCTAAAGAACTACGAAGCTCAACAATCAATCCAGCTCGCCACCAGGCAGCTCGACCCTCTGGTCAGCTCAACAACTAATAGGCAACTTGGCCCTCTGATCAGCTCGGCACCTAATAGGCAGTTCGACACTCTGGTCAGCTCGTCACCCAACTTGCCCAGCTCGACCCAGTTAACTCGGCACCTAATCTGCCCCCAGCTCAGACCAAATGACGAGATACTTAGCACAAAAAATTGGCCATCACCGAAAAATCGATTCATCATATGGCAATTGCTACTTGGTAGAGATGCATTCGATATTCATCAACGGGAAAGGTACATTTGAAAAAGTAACAATTTCATAAGAGACAATCCTGGATTAAATCATTAACTAACAGGGAATCGTGCCATGCACAGTATTTATTAAGCGAAAGCTAAGGATTGTTTACTAAAATACCTCTTATAGTTTCCATCATCAGATAGCAATTGCTACTTATTAGAGACGCATTCGATATTCATCAACGGCAAAGATATATTTGAAAAAGTAGCAATTTCATAACCTGGATTAAATCATTAACTAACGGGGACTCGTACGATGCACAGGATTTATGTTTCATTGATTTCACCGTTTAGTGACAATGATTCAATTGTTCGACAATTATAACTCAATATTTAGTGACGATATTTAGTCATTCGTTACTATAAGTTAATCAACTGTGACAATGACGGATAACAGTTGTCCATTACTGTATATCAAGATTTTGTCCTTAGGTGACGACCATAGATGGACTTGTTTACAAACTTGGAAGAGGGGTAAGCCAATCATCGCCATTAATGAACGCCGTGCTCAAGAAAGGTTGGACTTCTGCATCAGTTAGCTTTGTTTTCACCCATGCTGGCCGCTTATCTATGTTTGATCCTGGTCCTGTGTTCTTATACTCAACGAAGTAAACATTGCTGCAACATGATAACAAAAATTTAGAATTAATGATCTAAATTAATAGTCTAGAGTTGATGCATAAACAAATAGTGAAATTGAATTATGGTTGCAACATTTAGATTCAACTAAGTCATCGGTTGCATACGTTGTGGGAACAGCTCCTTCATGCCAGCCCAGAGGATTGACTTGGGCGCACAGTTCAGTGAAGGCGAAGATAATCCTTCCGTAAGGAAACCATGGCCGCCCTAAATAGATGTCTCCGGTTCCTGTAACGTTGCAATGAACGAAAGAGAAGCCATTATCTTCACTTGCATTCTTTCTCGCTTGTGCCACGATCATTACAAGCTCATTTGATACCGAGCGTATCTCAGTGTTCTGCAACCATGCAATGGAAGTTGTTATATATACAAATTCTTTCTCTATGATTCACTAATTATCACAACCCATACAGATATGGACAAACACAAACACACAGTACCATAAACAGAGTTTTTCCACCACCGAAGACGAAATCCACTGTCCCTTCAACGTAGCAAT
Source organism: Nelumbo nucifera (assembly GCF_000365185.1). The sequence goes on along the minus strand of NW_010729096.1, from coordinate 1,144,912 downwards.
CCTTGAAGTAGTGCCTGCCCTTGTAAGCCAACAATGTGTCTTGAAAGCCGATGAACCTGCAGTTATAAAATGCCGCCTTGTCCCCGGAGACTCTCATTGCCACTGCCTGACCTCCATTGAATCTAAATTTGCCGGTGGGTATTGGAGCTGAATTCTGAAACGACATGAGAGGGAAAAATTAAAAAGAATATACAAATACTTTCTTTTCGGTTCAAGAATACAAAGTGTAACCCTTTATTTTTTTGAGTTCTTCTTGTTTGTTTGAAATCGGTGCAAAACATGGTGTATTGCAAAGAAACAAAAGTAATGAAGACAAGAAGAAGATGGATCAAACCTTCATGATGATATTGACAGCCACGAAGTAGTTAGCCAGCACCATTACGGAAGCACTATCGACGGTGCCATACTCATGGGCTGTACCGTCGAAGGACAAGGTGGGCATGTTCTGGGGCGATCCGTAGAAGGTGATGAATGGCTTGTCCACTGTGATCTTCTCTACATACTCCCCCGGTCCTATCGAAATGACAACACGCTCTTTATTATACTTAGGAATGCTTTTGAGGGCCTCCGTCACTGTCTTGAACTCGCCGCTGCCGTCCTGGTTAACCTTGATCACTTTTTTGCTTTTCTCAGCTTCAGCTAAGGCAGCATCAAGAGCGTCACCCCCTATTGGAAGGACAATCAGCACCAAAAATACCATCAGAATACAACTGGCGGTGGTGCTTTTCATGTTTTTGGCCATGTTGTTTTCTTGGCGAGAGATAATCCAATGATGGAGAGGTGAGGGACTGATTCCCTTTTATAGCATCCAGAGAGAAAGAGAGAGAGAGAGGGAGGGAGAGAGTCGATAGAAAATTTCATGCATTGATTTTCGATCTATTATTGGTTGTTTTTTACAAGTACAACAAAAAGAAATTTCTACAAAGCTAGAGGAAGAGAGTAAATTTATGAAACTTGTCCTCCGAAGAATGAGGAGTGCACGTGGGTTTTAAAAAGGATTTGGGTGGTAGAGATTTTTCCTCATGTCATGAGCAATTGGGTGCTTATTAGCAACTTTAGATCTGCTACTCGATCGTGAGGTTTTGTATAATGGGTTAGATAGCCTGGTAATCAAACCTCATGATTTTGCTATATGGAAGAATTTGAAGAGGATGATTCTCAACTTGTATTCAGTATCATGATCCATATAGTATATATGCATACATATGTACATGATAACTACAAAATAAAGGATAATTACAGATAAAAATAAAGATAAATACAAGTGATGATCATAAAAGTTGCAATAGTGAAAGAGTTTGTCGTTATCTCAAATACTGGGGAATTAGGGGTGGATTTGAGTCGAGGTGAGTCGGGTTGAATATTTGTCTATTTGAACTTGCTTCACCAAAAAACTATGAGCCTCAAGATTGAGCCAAAGAGTTGAGCTTGATTTCACCTCGACTCAAAAGCTTATAAGCTCGAGTTCGACTGTCAGCCAAGCTTCCTATAAAATTAAAAGAAATATACATATAAAAATCATTTTTTTATTTTACATATAAAAACTAATAATTATGAAATCTAGTTATTATTATACATATAAAAAATAGAAATATTATATATATATATATATAATATTTTTCGTTTTTATTTTTATATATGCATGTATGTATGTATGTAAGATGGTGGTGGTAAGACAACGGTCAATCTTAAATCGTGGTAGCTAGAACCGAGAAGAAGAGATAGCCTTGGTGAAAATGTCAGCTGACTGATCAATAGAGGCAATGTAGTGAACTTGGAGTTGCTTGTGAGCAACTTGTTCGCGAGCAAAATGGAAGTCAATTTTAATGTGCTATGTACGTGCATGGAAGATAGGATTCACTTTGATTGGTGGGTTTGGCATCACAATGTGCAACTTAGAGAAGAAAGAACGAAGTCACAAGACTTTAGATATAACTATAGCTAAGCTACAGTACTCCGATTTAATACTGGAGCGAGAGACATTGGAGTGTTTCTTGGACATCCAAGAGATGAAGTTTGGGCCAAGAAAGATGCAGAAGCCACCATGAGACCTTTTTATCATCAGGCACCCTACCCAATCAATGCTAGTGAACACATGTAATTGAAAATGAAGAAGATGACACAAAATGAAGGCCAAAGTCCAAGGTGCCTTGGAGATAGTGCAATAAGCACTTAGATGCAGCCATGTGATCACTAGTCGGGTGATGAAGAGACTAGCATAATTTGTTAACTGTGAATATATTTTCGATGAGAGAGGTGAAGGTGAGGGCCAAACTAAAGAACCTAGTGAAGTGCACCCAAGTATTTGATAGATAATTCATAACGCGTTACAGGGTTAAGAAGGGCAATCTGAGAGTCACTAGAGCTAGCGGTAATGATGAGATAATGAAGTATCAACAACAAATATAACAAAGCCAACATGAAGAAGAAATGAGCTAAGACGATGTTACATGCACGAAGAGCCTCTTTGAGGCCATGCAAGGCTTTTTGTAACTTGCAAACATGATGAGGATGAGTCGGATCTATGAAGTCAAGAGGTTGAGCCATGTATATTGTTTCCTAAAGATCACCATTTAAGAAAGTCGTCATAATATCAAGTTTTCATAAGGACCAACCATATGCAAATACAAGATCAACAACCTGAATAGTCATGAGTTTGATAACAATGTGAAGGTCTCTGTAATCAAGACCCTCACGTTGTGTGTACCCCTTGACTATAAAGGAAAGTTTGGTAATGATGCACACTGCCATCGAGATTGTGTTTTATGTGAAATATCCACTTATAGCCGATGATTTTTACATCAGAGGGTGGTAAACAAAGAGTCCAAGAGTGATTAGCACTAAGAGCAACTATTTCTTCTTGCATTGCAACATGCCAATGAGGATTGTGCATGGCTTCGGTTATGGTTTTGGGTTTAGTTGAGTCAAGGGATAGAGAGTAGGAGGCAGGAAATAACCAAGGTTTAAGTGTCCCATCACGTGATCTAGTGATCGTGGTATGGGTGCGATGAGGTAACGAAGAGGGGTGATAGGATGGGTGTTCAGAGGTCACATTTGTAGAAGGGATGGAGCAGGCATCAAGTAGGACATCACTTAGAGGATGAGTTTGATGTAAAGGTGATGAAGTGGGACTAAGGAGAAGAGGACAATGGTGGTGAGAATGATGAGTATGGTAGTTGATGAGGGGTAATTTGGTCCTCCGAATCACATCACAACGCGTGGCCTTCAAGCGACACCTCAGTGCTAAGTAAGCAAACCAGATCGGCGAGTCGACCCAAAGCACCTCGCCTAGGATGACCTCCACCTTGGTTGGGTCGAGCTGACGGGTTTCTCATCTTATGGCGACCTGCCTCAGAGACCAGCTGAGTTGTAGGAATCTATGGCAACTTGCGAGGCGAGCTTGTTGACTTGTCCCGAAGATACGCTACCAGCCCAAGATCTCTGGAGCATTAATGCCTCGATTGTTAGACCAGCCTACCGCACCACACGCACTAGAGTTATTCGGATGGATCGTAACCCCTGTGCAGATTATGTAACTGATGTAATAACTCACCCGACTAAGCGGAAACGGCTCCGCGAGAAGATGAGACCCGTTGTAAGGAGGCTCAGACCATTGACGCCTATATAAAGTCCTCATTTTTACCTGTGAAGGTACGCATGATTATAAGTTCTCTTGTATTCTAAAAAAACTCTCAAAAACACTCTCTGACTTAAGCATCGGAGTGCCCACCCCAGGTAAAGACAACCCGGGCACTCTAATCCTCCTTCTTGTAGAACATAACAGCTCGACCATCTACAGAGGAAGCATCCATATCGCGCTACATCAGCAGTTGTGGAGGTAACAAAGAAGATTGGGCTCTATTGTAAAGAACAATAAGGAAAATGAAGTTCATTGAATACCACATGACGAGAGATGCAAACCTTACTGATGATGCACAATCCGGCCGATCTTAGCTGTCAACGATCTTGCCTCTGAACTGAGTGGCAGGGACTTGAAACGGAAGGAGAAGAGAAGCTCCAGGGAGAACCCGGCGTAAGGGCTCCGAAGCTCAAGTTAGAGTTTCAAAGGCAAGATAGACCAGATAGCGCAAAAGTTAGCCTACCTCGTTCCTGGGGGGTAGGAGCCTTTTATAACCACCTCGCGCACTCACTTCCAGGCTTCCGTCAGATCGGGCATGATT